>JABSTT010003247.1:0-31483 GCA_013339685.2 Hyalomma asiaticum
AGAGCTTCTAGAACTGCTAGTATTTCTATAGAGTCAAATGCTTTCTCGTAGTCAATAAACGCCATATAAAGAGGTTTGTTATTTTCCGCGTACTTCTCGATTACTAGGTTGATAGCGTGGCTGTGGTCCATTGTCGAGTAACCTTTCCTAAAACCAGCTTGTTCTCTCGGTTGATTAAAGTCGAGTGTTTCTCTTATCCTCGTAGAAATTACTTTTGTAAATAGCTTGTATATTACAGGGAGTAGGCTAATTGGTCTATAATTCTTTAACTCCTTTATGTCACCCTTCTTGTGGATGAGGATTATATTCGCATTTTTCCAACTGCGTGGTATACTACATGTCTTGACACATTTCGTGAAGAGCGATGCAAGTTTTTCAAGTACAATATCTCCTCCGTCTTTAATCAAGTTGGCTGTTATACCATCTTCACCAGCTGCTTTACCGCGGGACATGCCTTTGACAGCTTTTTTGACTTCGTCAGCGGTTATACATGGAATTTCATTGTCCTCCTCAGATTCTATTTCTATTAAGGTTGTATGGTCTGTCTGAGAACTGTACAGTGCAGAGTAGAAATCTTCTGCTACTTTTAGTATTTCGTTGAAACTGTTGATAACGTTACCTTGTTGATCTTTTAGCGCATGCATTTTGTTTTGCCCTAAGTGCAGTTTCTGTTTGACCGTTTTAATGCTGGTGCCTTTCTCTACAGCTTTCTCTACTTATCTCGTGTTAAAGTTTTTTACATCTCTTTGCCTGCCTTTACTGATCAATTTTGATAGTTCTGCGAATTCAATCTTATCTTTTGGCGAAGTTACTTTCATTTGCTGGCGTTTTTTTATTAAGTCCTTGGTAGATTGGGACAACTTACTTGTTGTTTGCTTAGTTGTTTTACCCCCGACTTCTATCGCTGTTTCAAGGATTGTTTTCGTTATGGTTTTGTTCATTTCTTCTACATCGTCACCGTTTTCGTCTAATGCTTCGAACTTGTTGCTTAGGGCTACTTTAAATTCTTCATTCTTCGCTCTGATTATCTCTAGATTGCATTTTTTTCTAGTAAATAATTTAGTTCTTGTCTTCTTTAGGTTAAGTACAATCTTTGCTCTTACTAATCTGTGATCGCTGCATTTTATCTTCCCCACTACTTCTGTGTCTTGAATTATACTTAGTTGTTCGCACATTATGAAGTCGATTTCATTCTTTGTTTCCCCGTTTGGGCTTCTCCACGTCCACTTCCTATTCTTGTGTTTCTTGAAAAACGTGTTCATTATTCGGAGTCGGTTTCTTTCGGCAAATTGTACTAGCATTTCCCCACGGTTATTCCTATGGCCGACGCCGTAGTTGCCAATCGCCTGCTCTCCACTTTGTTTTGTCCCTACTTTTGCGTTGAAATCCCCCATGACTACTGTGTATTGTGTCCGTACTTTCTTTATTGCTAATTCGATATCCTCGTAGAATTGCTGTACTTGTTACATCATCGTAGCTCGTTGTTGGCGCATATCCCTGGACTAACTTAAGTTAATACCGCTTATTTAGTTTTATTACGACGCATGCAACCCTTTCGTTAATGCTGTAGAATTCCTCTACGTTGCCCGCTATATCTTTATGAATTAGGAACCCAACGCCATATTCTCTCTTTTCGGGTAATCCTCTATAGCAGAGGACATGTCCATTGTTTAAGACTATGTAAGCTTCACCTTGTAAGCTTCATCTTCCTTTTCAGGAAAGTGACATGGCCGTCGTAAAATCTCAGAGGCCATGCCCAGACCTATATGCAGTTTTCGTTAAGCCTACCCGAACCGAGACGCCGAGCAAGAAGTATCCTCGCAGTAGCAGTTTTTTGATAGCGTGACCAGCCGTAGCGCTAGAAAGACGTACTACATGGTCGAGGAAAGACGAAATCGTCTGATTAGAGCTCACATTTTCGCGAGACCTTTCGAATGGAACAACACAAGTCGGGGCGTCAGGTCGTTCTTGGCTGCATCGTCGCCGCATTTAAGATTGCTTCGTTATATTTAATAGCTCGTTATATCGGGTTAATTATAACGAGGTTCTACTGTACAACAAAAATTAACACATACAATGTGCAGATACACAAGACAATTCCATTCGCTCATTTTCTGTGATGTTGGGACAAAATGGCAATGCCAAATTTGCCCCAATGCAGTTGAGTACAGTATGACATTGTTAAGGCAGACCTGCTTACAACTTGGATACAGCACAACAAACTGCAGTGTTAGCCAGGTCTCCCTGTCTCTTCCATTGATTGAGTTTCTTTTACGATGGATCCTGATAGCACAACATACATTAGGGTACAATGTAGAATTTAAATTATAAGGGCAGCGAGACAGTCAGCACTCCTTTGCCACAGACATCAGTGCGGTAGACCGGAGGTTCCGCAGAAATTGAAAATTAGAGGGTGTGTCTGAATGTCGAAGGGGGCTGCTGCTTGAAGTGAAGTGGTAGATGTCAGGAATTTATTACACATTGTTGCAGACACAGGGGGTGCCTTTCAAAAAACAAGGGGGTGTGTAGGGAAACCTATGCCGTAGACATTACAACTTCAATAGCTTCTAACTCGGAACGTTGCTTGGAATACTTTCAAGGCAATGACAGCACCGGCGGGATCAGCACAGCGACATACGGCAGCTGATGAAGTGAACGGCCTTCGCAATGATGGAGGCTGTCTTCCATACAGCAGCAAGTGAAGCTGACAATCTTCTTTCAGAAAACTTGGAGAAGAATAAATCTGTCTTTTTTTTATGACAGTTGTGGCTTCTAATTCACTTCAGTTATAACAGAACCATTCAATGTTTACATGAGCCTGTTGTAACAGTATTTCAATTCTACATACGCCTCTCAAAACAGACCAATACCTTCTTCACCGTCAAGGGCTGCTATAGCGAAGTCATACTTCGGTGCCTGTGTTGAGGCAGGTTGGAACTACGCAGTTCTTGAACAGCAGAGGAAGGTTAACACAAGGAACAAAGACGTCGACGTGTTTTTCTGATGCCATTCCCTGTGTGAACTGCACAGCACTGCCCAAGAAACAAGGTTGATCTTAGTTATTATGACTTACAACTAGAGTTGGTGCAAATAGCAAAATTTTGAGTGCGAAATCGAATATTACTGTTCAAGTGCAAACGAAACCAAAAAATTTACACAATGTCCAAATATTCCTGGATTAATACCACATTAAATGACAGAAAAATGTAGTGCTAAATGTAACCTGCATAAATGCTTTACGTTAGTGCTGTCAAAGCTGTTACACTACACCGCATCTCGCATCCTCCCCACTAACTTCGTCGCGGAGGGAGAGGTGATGCGGGGCCGGGTTCCTGCGGAGCTGCAGCTGCCGCATCGACGTCCAGCTGGGCCGTCGGAGAGGCCGCGGGTGCGGGCGGCTCGGCTCCGGGAACGACGGGTGCGGCTGCCGCCAACTCCTCCTCGGCCGTCCTCGGCGCCGGCTCGGCTCCAGTCGGTAGCTCGGGTGGCTCGACTGCACCGGGCTCGGCCTCGGCAGCGGGTTCTCCCAGTCTCGGCGACGGGGTGCCTCGAGGGGTTCTTCGAGGAAGCGGGGGCGTTTCGCTTCTAATCCTAGAAGAGGTGGGCATCAAATGTCATCACTGTTTGTCACGTTACCTATGCCCTCTAGCTGTCGATGCATTTTTTATGCTCATATACAGTAAAAGCTTAGCAAAGTCCATCCAACGTAAAAATACCTTCGGTATACTAAAAAATTCACCACAAATGCATATAACAAGGTTCCGGCGGCAATGCTATTCTCAGTGTATTTTGCAATAGCTACAGCTTGCGAATAATTCTGAGTGCGTAGTGAATAGGCCTGTCGTGTGGTACGTCACAAAAGGGCAGTGACGTCAGCCACGTGACCCTAGTGCGCACGTGCGAAGGGATTGGTTGGCAAAACATTGCAGTGTTCTGCGTGGTTCCATGCTGCCGTGCGGATGATTGAGTTTGTACTAGTTTGTTCTGTGCGCGTGCACCTGGCCGTTTTGACATGGTGGTTAGCTTTTGCACTGTACAGGATGTGCCAAATGCGTGACAAAAGGCAGCGGCATCGGTTTCTTTTTTTCTCTTCGAATTCCGAATGACAGCAGTCGAAGGAAAGCACGGGTGCCCAGTTCGAGACAAGCAATAGATAGATGCACGTGGCCTTCCACAAAGCAGTACGCTTTGAGCGATCAGTAACGCTTCATGGCCCCTGCATTGTACGAGCCAGGCGTGCTCACGAAATACACACAGAACTGAACGTTTGGCCAAGTTTCAGGGTCATTCTTCCATTCTGAAATGGTGTAGGGGTCGGGATACTGCATTCCATAATGTTGCAGCTTTTCGACAAACCGCTGGCGCGCAATCTTGGGAAGGGACAACACCGTCGCGTGCAAAGCCGAAGCGAACTGCTGGAGCTACCGGAATTTTCTGCCAACCACGGCGAAACCGGTCCGCCGCGATGTCGATGCACTGGGTGACGTCACATTGTTGACAAACAGGGACAGGGCCATTGGAGTACGAAAAGGCACAATCAAAGCGAGAAACAACTTTTCTCGTATTAGTAGATTAGCTTTTCACAATACCAGAAACGCCAATCTTGTGAGCAGAAGACCTTTGGTAAGCTAGAAAACGAGCAAAAAAAACTGCTAGTGGCGACGCCGCTTTGAAGTTCCAGCACTAAAACGTGTGATGTCACTGATCTTTGATGGCATCTGTTACAGCCTACATAACTATTTATCGGTAAAAAAAGACCTCCGTTGTGTTCCCAGGAAGCCAGAGACTTAACACAGCGAGTTTCAGAGCATTTTAGAGTGCGAGTTTTATCGCTGAATCATTTACAACACCGACGAATGTGCGGTTGGCTTATCATGTTACATAACATCGTGCACGAATCTGTCAGCATAGCTACACCCGTTTCTTTCACCAGTCATACTACCCAAATGACCCACCGATACAATCCGTTGAACATTGCGCCATTCAGATGTTATATTGATTGTTATAAATACTCTTTTTTCCTGTGCACATTTGAGACTTGGAATAACCTTGACATTTCTTCGAGATGGCTACCACATGCACAGTTTGTAAAACAAGTGTCCAATTATGTATTTTGATGCTTTCATTTTTTTCTTTCTTTGTTCTTGTGTGTTTCTTGTAACCACTCCTGCAATGTCTCAAACATGAGACAGCAGTATCTGTAAAATAAATAAATAAATAAATCGCAACGGTTAGTGGTGTGGCAGCGTCCCACTGGTGCATTGTTTGGGCAAAGTATAACCACGGCTGCTACATTTGTCTTGTGTGGCCAGTTGTGTTGTGACGTGCTCTGCTCCAGAAAAGCAAAGATGGACGTCCAACAAGCAAATCATGCACTTTTCACCGCGGTGGCCCGTAATTACTTCTTTATAACCATTAGTTCATTATAGCCAATATCCATTTCCAAGATGGGCTGGAGTGCATTCGAAAGGCATTAGGAAATCATGACTGGAAACTTACCGCTCTCACTAAAGCGAAAAGTATTCAATCACTGCATTCTCCCAGTACTAACGTACGGTGCAGAAACGTGGAGGATAACGAAAAAACTAGAGATGAAACTAAGGAGCACGCAACGTGCAATGGAAAGAAAAATGGTAGGGGTAACGCTAAGAGATAAAAAACGAGTGGAATGGATCAGAGAACAGACAGGAGTAGCCGATATTATTTTATCAATTAAAGGAAAGAAGTGGACCTGGCCAGGACATGCTATGAGGAGGAAAGATAACAGATGGACAGTAAGAGCGACGGTGTGGATACCAAGAAAGGGAAAACGCAACAGAGGCAGGCAAAAGGTTAGATGGAGCGATGAAATTAAAAAGTTTGCGGGCATAAAGTGGAACCAACTTGCTCAGGACAGGGTGGATTGGAAATCGTTGGGAGAGGCCTTCGTCCTGCAGTGGACCTAGACAGGCTGATGATGATAAGGATGATCACCGCAGAGGAGTGCATGTTCACAAAACGATCTGCTGAGAACCCGTTCGGTTTTGCTTACAAAGTTTCACCATTTGAGGGCGCTCCTGGTTTGTGGCAGGTTTACGCAGGGTCCTGGCATGTGCAATTCAGCGTCTCCCGAGCAATGTGAGTCGTTTGAGAACTTTCACTTGCGTATACAGTAGAACCTCATTGTAACGAACCTGGATATAGTGAAACAATCGCAATTCCCCTTGAAATCCCCATAAATGAAATAGATATTGGCTATAATGAACTAATGGTTATAACAAAGTAATTACAGCTCTCCTTCAACTTCATTATAACGAGGTTTTACTGTAACTGTCAAGGATACCTGTGCGGTATCGAGGTGCTGCTGATGTTAACTTGCCACAGGTTATCATACGTCCAGAGTGCCCAACCCATCTCCAGCCCCTCGACTCACCAGGTTGCCGCTTATGCATTCCACAGCTTTGCAAAAACAGGTTTCACGTTCACGCTATACTGATTCCTATAGAGAGGGACGACCATTTTTTTCATTCTGAGCCAACCAGCCCAGTGACGTGCTTTTTTTGTCCCCCCCCCCTTTTTTTCCCCCACCAAAATAACCCACCCGAGTACGAAAGATGGGAGAACCTTCTGCACAGGAATAGAGAAGATTGAGTGAGAAATATAGAATGCGCGATGTTGCGGTTAAGCCCTACCGTCCCATAGTCAACGGTAAAAAGGTACCAAGACGTTGTGGAAAACGGCAGTTGCCAAGAGGCGCCATGTGAGGCTTCTTCCCAACGACAACGCAAAGCGCACATTTCCAAACCAAAGGCCTCTGCTGCAAAATGACCGCTGCCAAGACCACGCAACATCTGTTTGGCCTTTCTAGCTTTTCCTTAAACCATCAAATCCATGAACGTGAAGCAATAAGTAAGAAAATGGCGCTACTCTGTCTCACTCTTGCGTTTCAGCGACCCACGTCTGCCAGTTAACAAAGCAAAAGCACCACTTCATCATCACCATAAGATTCTATATGAAAAGTGTCAGCTGGGCAGCAGTAATTGCAGCTTCTGGCTTGTGCCATTTATTTCTTATGTGCTGTGCATGCTTTATTAATAATTTCTGGGGTTTTACAACCCAAACCACGATATAATTATGAGAGAAACCGTAGCAGAGGCCTCCGGATGTTTCGACCACCTGGGCTTTTTAAAAAAAAAACGCACTAAAGATGCAAAGTACGAGGGCTTCTGTCATTTTCGCCTCCACCAAAAATGAAATCACCACATGCATGTGTTTGGTACAATGCAATCGTTCGTATGTTCACCAGAAAACACCACCACCAATGTGTTTCAAGGTGCTTTCAACACTGCATAAAAGTGACCAAGAGGCCATGAAGACAAGCCAGCAATGTTACTGATTGAAGTGGCACAACTACAGACAGTGCCCAAGGAAGTGGCCTTCAATGGCTTCAAGTGAAGCACAATAAATGCCAGTTTTCTAAGCCTTCAGAGTGCTCTAGTTTCAAGTCTTGCACCACTGGAAGTTACGGCTCTCAGTACTTATGTTCAAGGAAGCTCAGCTGCTTGGATGACTACAACATTTTGTGATGAGCATAGGAATGTATGTAACTGCGTTTCATTACGCCGACTGAAATAAAGTGCACCTTATACACAGGTGTGTATTCTATACTGTCTCTCCTGCAAGTGTCATAAAATATGGGGGAAGCATCAGACACAGAGGTGCAAGTTATGCAATGGAAAATATGGTACTTGATTTACAAAAAAAAACTTTTCTCTTTGAAAAGCTTTTCTGCTCTTGTTTCACATTTCAAATGATGTATCACGTTTCAAATGATGTATCTGTTACGTGTATTACTATAGGCACAGGCTTCCGTCATCGTCACAACCGCGTGACAACAGCAAAGATTCACAAGCCATTGTCGAGCGATACTGCTCTGCAAAAACACATTTCGCAGAGTATCGAATCGCTCAACACCATGCAAACCAAGGCAACGTACAGTGCACCAATGCTAAAATAGTGTCGTTGGATTACACTGAATTTTCTTACTCCCAATAACCGTAAAAGAATTTTAAAAGTTGAATCGCAAACCTGCAATTGCCCGAATCAAATCGGCCCCTACAAAGGCCCGACCACATCTGCAGTTGTATTAAATAATCTCAAGTAAAAAACGTCTCCACTTCACTTTAAAAGCACAACAAGAAGTTTTTCCTGGTGTACACTGGCTGGGGAAACAAATATAAGAAGTACCGCCCCCCAAGAATGTATTTTGCAGTATAACATCGAGATTCCACCATATTGACAGTTCACTCTAATGCCGACAACATCATGCTTAGTTTCTTAACATATCCCATTCAATCCTCTACCAAACATCTTAAAACTGCGCGAGAAGACTAGAAAGAAAACAAACAAAAAACATCAGGAGTGCAGACATAAACTAGAACCCAGCAGATTAGAGACGTACATCAGTAGAATGTTCTGGCGGGCTAGTTTGTTGACTAAACCTAAAGGCACCGGCGCAACCAGACGACACGAGAACAGAGACACGGACACGGTCTGGTTGCGACGGCGCCTTTAGCTTTCAAGAATGTACCAACTCGCCCAACAGCTTTAATGTACAGTAGAACCTCGTTATAACGAACCCGGATATAACGAACTATCGGATATAACCAAGTAATCGCAATTCCCCTTGAAATTCCTACAGATGAAATTGATATTGGTTACAACAAACTAATGGTTATAACGAAGTAATTACCACTCCCCCTCCAACTTCGTATAACGAGGCTTTACTGTAGTTTGTTCGTACCTTTTCAAACGTTTTAAGACTGCTCGAGAAGACGGGGACACTAGAAAGAAGACACAAAGAACATCTGGGCTCCATTTTATGTCTGTGCTTGCAGTGTTCTGTGAGCTTTCTTGCTAGTGTCCCCTCGTGCAGTTTTAAAACATTTTATTTATTTGATTATTTAATTATTTATTTATTTACTTATTCGTACATACTGCAGCCCATTAGGGCTATGGCAGGAGTGGGCGTGCATGTGAAATATATACATACATACAGAAATATGCGAACATTGAGACTGACAAGTAGAAACAGGACATGAACATGTAAAGGAACTATACATCATAAACGGCATTCAAAAATTGAGAAATTGGCAAAGAACGAACTTTGGTAGGCAACAAATTCCACTGTCTAATCGTGCGTGGAAAAAAACTGTATTTGAACGTATTAGTGAGTGGACGGAATGGTCCAAATGTTTGAGACATGATAAGCTCTAGTTGATGTAAGGTAAGCAGGCATCAAAAGGGGGGGGGATCCGAGAGGGAACAAAGGGAGTTTTGATAGGAGTACAAAAGCTTCAAGGATTCTACGCTACGTCGTCTTGAAAAGCTGTGAACCAACCAGCCCCACCAGAATGTTCTACCAGTCCTGTATCATTGTCACAGATATTGTATAGCCCACCTGGGAATGGGTGAGATAGGCCTGGCAGGAGGTTCCCCTGCCTCTGCTCGAGGAGAAGCAGCTGCTACTGTAGGGGCTGCAGCCTGTTTCTTGTCCTGCTGTGCCGCCATTATTCTCTCAATGTCACCCAGAAAGTCACCCCCGTCGTCAACCTGCAGGTATGGCACGTAGAACATGGAGGCATATGTGGCAATCAACACACATGAACACAAACTGGCAAGAAACACTGGACTTTACCAATTAATTGCATTTTTGTAAGACATTTGAAGGCATCAAACATTACGGCAGTCTAAT
This sequence comes from Hyalomma asiaticum, assembly GCA_013339685.2. NCBI lineage: Eukaryota > Metazoa > Arthropoda > Arachnida > Ixodida > Ixodidae > Hyalomma > Hyalomma asiaticum. Next base: position 9,734 of record JABSTT010003247.1, read on the forward strand.
GGAACTTGTTCCTGGGATGGTCGGTTTCTGCTACACCATGGACCATAAAACTTATAGCCGATGGCAGAGACGTTGCAGTTTATTACAACGCTTTACAGTGGGTGTGCATAAACTGTGATCTTTAGGACCCAATAGACCCTTTTCATAAACTGCAAGCTAGCTTTCCTGCAATGCAGCTTGCCCTACTAATGGCGGCATTGGCAATCCGGCAAACGTGTGCAAGCGCAATTTGCTTGCGATAGGGCGTGTTAAATGTCGACCTAGCCCTTCTGATACAAACAACCCCAAAAAACGGGCCGCACCATGTGCAACTTGAATTTTGACAGCATTTAAAAAAAAGGCAGCTGTCGCCATTAGTAGGGCAAGTTGCATTGCAGGGAAGCTAGCTTTACAGTTTATGAAAAGGGTCTATTGAATACGAAATGAACAGTGGCACAAGCAAATCAAGTCAAATGTCGGATAATATTTTTAAATGATTCTCGAATGTTAAAGAACAGCTCTTGCTATATTACACACAGGTGCTCTCAGAATAATTATGGAACGCCCGATCACTGGCCACTTGCCGGCCGAGCGCACGAGCAGCAAAACAGTTCCACGGCCTGTGCGAGGCGTGGCTTCCCTAGCAAGCATGCCTAGTTTCCTGCTGAATCTAGATTTGTGTTGCCTTCCTTCAAATGGCAAGCACTCGGCGCCTCGCCGACTGAATGCAGTCACTGACACGTTCTGTCCGTGTGCATGCGCGTTCAAGTTTGCAAGCACTGGCATGCCCGTTTATTTGGTGTGTGCCTTTATCTATTTATTTATGTGGTGAAATAGACAAAGAGAGAGCGAGAGTGAATACTTTATAAACCCTTTCACTGCCGAGTTTTTTTCTCACTACTCCTCACCCCCTGCCGGGCATTTTTCTCATGTTGGTTCAGTGGAAGTCACTTAGCTGAGCTCCTTCATCGTTATCATTTTCATCTTAGTCAGAATTCATCAGCAGCGCTGAATTTCTTCGTCCGTCAAGTCGCAGACGGATGTGGCACGCTGACTCGCCATGGCTGCTGCAGGTCTGCCAAGACGAAGGAACGCAGGTGTAAACTCGTGCGCTCAATCTGTTGTCTAAAATTTAATTTAGAAGTACTATGCGTTTAGGCGACCTCGTAATAGATGGCGGGACATAACGTAATGTTTTTTCTGGCACGAGTTGTCTCGGGAGTGGCAGTTAAATGGCTAAAGGGTGCAGAGATGTTAGCCTGGTTTGCGGCCTGGCTCGCTACTCCAGGCAATTAGCGGTGATTACAGTATTTATACACCGATTACATGTTAACCCAACACGTATTTGCAGTCACACACGTACACTCATATATACACACATATAACAGTAAAACCTCGTTATAACGAACCTGGATATAACGAACTACTGGATATAACGAAGCAATCGCAATTCCCCTTGAAATCTCCCACAGATGAAATGATATTGGCTATAACGAACTAATAGTTATAATGAAGTAATTGCAGCTTCCCCTTCAACTACGTTATACCGAGGTTTTACTGTACACACTGAAACAGTTTACAGCACTTCATATGAGGCATGTTGCTTGCAGAAACGCTAGCAATGCTTTGGTGCTGCATAGTGCGCAGGTGCTGTCCTTTGAAGCGCCGAGGAAGTGCTCCAGCTTCAAGCTCTAACCGTGTTGCAGATGAAGCGCTGCCTTCAGAGTCTTTCGCTCGGAGTCGTAGGTGAAACAGTAATGTACACAAGCCACGGAAGCATCACGAGGTTCCACCTCCTTTCCAACAGCGATAGTGAAAGCAAGAGTACCTCGACTGAAGTGCTAAGAGGGACGTAATGCTGGCCTTCCAACACAAGGCAATGGGCAGCGAGGTCCGCTAGCTACGGATACCGTGCATGCGTACAGCAACGCTGTACGTTCGTGCCAGTGCATTTCACTGGCAAGCAGCTGCATGCCCGGCATTCTATACTATTCTGGGAGCACCTGCACATCAATGTAAACACCCCACGTGTTCATAAATTTGGCATGAAAAGCACAACCACAGCGTCTAGATGAACAGGCCCTTCATATCCACAGATCTGTATAGAAACCGTGAATGACTGCTGTGCGACTAGCAAAGCCCTGAGCAAACGCACCAGCTATCCTAGACAAGAGCTGATTGCTTTGTGCCTCTGATACGCAAGTGGGGGCGGAGATTCTCACACTCTTGCAACGATACTGCATCTACTTCGGTGCAGTTAGCATTTTGAAATGTTTGTACGGGTACTGAGCAATTACCTGAGCTCACGAATAACAGCTACCCGATTTGAACGTCATTTCCAATGGGACGCTGTTCGACCTGGCATGCAAAGTTCTTTCCTATTCGCACACAACGGTGCTCCAGGAGCAAATACAATGGCAGATATGAAGCACCCACTGGAATCTAACGTAAATTTTATCAAAGCAGTCAGTACACGAGCATATATATTACACTTACTTTCTTACCGTGCAAGGGCGTTTGATCTCAAGCAATTTTGTTTTTCACTCTGCAGTGCTTGCATGCCACTGCCACAGTGCAAGTAGCAAATCAAAGGGACGCTCTGCGCGGGACGTCTCATAGTACACCACTCTACAAAGGCAATGCGCAACAACCCCTGCGGCTAGATTTGAAAGGGCCCCACAACACTTTTTGAACACAGTCAGAAAACAGAGACAGTCACTCGTGGAGGCTCCTGCAAACATGAGAGCCAAACATGAAATCCAAGGGCTGACCGTAAACCGCCAAGCCAGGAAAATGCACGAAGAATAGACGCAAGAATATACATGTGACAAAAAAAACGTGAATTTTCTGACACTCTGACTCCCCATACAGGAGCCTTGTTCACAATCTTTACTGCACTGCGCACACCGGAGAATTTCCAATTCGGTTTCAAACTCAGCTGGAATGTGCACGGTTCTTTTTTCAACAAATGATGCCACTGAGGGTACTGGCTACAGCGTTTGACTTTTTTTGTTGCTCTTTATGAGAGAGATAGGCACTATTTCTTTCAAATCAAATCAAAATGTGTTTTACCGAGACGTAACTACACAAATGTGTACAAAAATTATTGGACCAATAGCCTGGGTGGCTAATAGCGGGTCCAACATAGGAAGAACATAAAGTTAGTAATTTCTTTATTGGTTGAATTCAAAATGAACAGATGAAGCATGGCGGATGATCTTTCCACGACCACGAAATCAACCAACGCTGTTTCTGGCTCGAGTGATGGAGTCGGTACCCCGCAATGACGTCATTTGCTCGAGGACGAGCGGGCGCTTTCCGGCCATGTCTGAAACCAAATTACGAATTGCGCGCTGCGTGCGGTGCAACAACGCTTGGCTCACGTGTGCACAGCGGCCTCCACAACTGTCCTGCACTGCTTTCTCAATATGTTAAAAAAATTAGCGAAGTTTGCATTGGCCGTGCAAGACTAGCGAAACAGCGAAGATGACGGGCTAGTCCAAGTTAGCAACGGCACACTCGCATTTCGTCACAGTTCGAGGCTTCGGGAAATGACTCGTGAAGCACTGAGAGGGACAGCGAACGCCTCTCAAGGTTTTGCACTGAGCTCGGCGTAAAGACATTCGCGTCGAACCACGGACGGTGGCAGACTCCGTATGCGTGTCCTTGGCTTGACGCCGTCCTACCCACTTGCTATGCTGCAGTATCCGTGCCTATGCTGTTCTAGGAGCAGCATGGATGCCATAGGAGGACACATGCTCTCGTTGCTTCACACGACATTAATTCTTCCCACAATGCACGGGGTCTGCAGGATTTCTTGCACTTAGAGGGTATACTTACTAGCTTGATATCCTGGCATACCATTTATTAGCGTTTTCCAGTGAAAACAGGATAAATCTCGGAGCTATTTATGCACACACACCTGTATCTGCAATTTCTGCACCTAACTGTTGTATGACGCATACCTGCTATGCATTACATGTTCATCTCTTTCATTATTTTCCACGTTAAAACGTAGCAAAGTTGCATACATCTTAATGCATGCTTGCGGAGTTTTTTTTTTCTTAGTTACTTGTATTTGCTTGCATTTACTGCCGAATATGCATCCACTGTATGTTTGTACGATTTTCTTAACATAATCATTTACCAAACTGCCAAATCAGCAGACATGCAGTGACTGCAGTACGTTAAGTACTATCGAACGCACTTATATCAATATCGAAGTGTACATAAAAATTGCATTGTTATAACTAATATGTGGATGTCGGTCTTCAAGCAGGCCGCGACGTTGCCTTACAGACTGCTAGCACGAAGGTAGATCGGTAGATCTGGGTCCGGGCGAGCGCGTGCAAGAGCGTGGGTAACAACCACCGATCGTCGTCGTCTTCTGCATCCAGGCGTTTGGGCGCATGTCATACATCTTCAGCACATAACCAATAATTGTTATAAAAGGGTTTCGTGAATAAAAGCTAAATAAGGGTAACCCCAGAACTGCTGTGTGTGTAAGGGGAAAGGAAAATAGCAAAATGCCTCTTCCCACACTCTCTATGCTTCACAGGACGTCAGTGAGCACAAGTGCCGAAGATAACACCCTGAACCACAACCTCTAGATGCACTGGAAGAAGCCCCCGCCCCCAATTCCTCCCTGAATCTGTGCTAATTTTAATTCCCACCCTTTTGTGGCTAGAAGGGATAGCACTGAGACCTTTCTGGGAAAGCTAGTTGAAGTTCCTCAAGGCCAGCTTTGAAACCAATGTCCTTTGCTGTTTTCTTTTGAAGGTGGGGCTCGTGTTCAGGAGGGTGGCAGAATAGAAGGACGCCAGATAGACCCTGGAGGAGAAGCTGGGTTTCTACTGCATGACAGTGAGGCAGGCTTTTGTAAGAGGGAACAGCAAATGTGAAGTGGCCAGAGTTTGTTTTCTTTTCAAAGATTAGGTGTTCCACTTGCCACACCATAGAAAAAATAGGAAAGCTGATGGCGCATGAAAGGACAGTAAGCTGAGCGAGTTGGTAAGGATCCATAACATCAAGAGAGGGTGTGCAAAACACGGACGCAAGAGGAGTGGACAGCACGAAGGCTGTTCGTGTTGTCCGCTGTTATAACTGACATACTATTAAGACTGGTATTGCTATAAGCGAGCTCAATTGCAATAATAAAATGGCTGCTCCCAAGAGTTCCTTGACCGAGGGTGATATCCACTCGCCTCAAACGGGATCATTTCTTCCTCCAGCTGCTCTGGCCACACCGTGGGCACCTCTTCGCGGAGCGTGATCGTGTCAACGTCCACCGTCAGCCTGGGAGGCATTTCTGGAGCTTCATCGCCTGCGTGCAACGTCAATGGATAAAGTGGGAAACAGTAAAACAACACACCCATCAAACACCCTGCAGCAGGACTCGCTGCTAGGCTGGTTTATGTTTGCCTAACGTCATAATGCAACACAAAGGGAAACACCGAGACACAAGAGGCATATAGAGCAGCTGTGTCACGTTTCTCTTTGTTTTTGCGCGTTTGTACTACGTCATGATGTTACATGAACTCCTAAGAAAGCTTGCTGAGAAGCACAGATAGAAGCTTCGTTAAGTAGAGGTATGAATGTGAAGTTGTCGAGCTCATCTGCGATAACCTGTTTCCATGCATATAGAGTGAAGCGAATGAATAATTAAGCCAGTGAAAGCATAGGGATTTATTTGCAGTTTGCAATTATGAGATAAAGGGAACTGAAAGTGGACTACAAAATACAGCTTGCTGCTTGTAAGAGATGGACAGCCAGTGTGAAGGTTGCGGGTTCAGTCCCCACAGGCAGCAAGTTGTTTCTTTATTGACTTCAGCATGAGTTTATACTACTACATGGAAAGTACACAACAGCAAATATAGGCGTTGATAGGTGTGACAAAAAACTGCGTTTCACAGCTTTGCTACCCCCATCACAGAGAAACCATAAAATTACAGGTAGCTGAAAGTTCCAATGCAAGAACGTAGCTGACATTGTATGTGGCCTTTCACAATGACCTACAGAAAATGACATCCAATACAAAGCAAGAAAATAAATTAATAACAATAATATCATAATCATCACAAAATCTACCTGATGTTCCCGAACTGCAATCACATTTTATCGGAGTTTTCAAACGTTGTAAGCAAACTTGACCATACAAGCGCACAAAAATGTAATGTACTTCTCTGCAGCCTACATCATCTGCTCACGTTCCTTCACCTGCCGCACAATGTCACTGTCACGATCATCCTTGTCCAGTGGCAACAATCTTCGTGAGGCCAGTATCAGCAGTATTCCTGACTTGAATGATGTGAGAAATAACAGTTGACTAGCACAACCGCAGAAAAAGGGTAATTGCAGCTATGCCGTCATCATCACTAGCTGTGCTACTCGTAGCTTGGCTGCTACGGCAACGTGGTGGAAGTTAGTGGTTTCTTTTTGGTCACCTAATGCAATGTCATGTCGCGAGGTGCAGCAAACAGAGTTCAACTGTGCACACAAACTTTATTATCCATATAAATGACTTTCCGAGCAACATATTTTCTGCTGAGATTTGGTAGACGACGTGCGCATGTTCACGGAGGCCAATCGCACATGCTATTTCAGCCGCAAAATTTTTCATCGGTGCAGCTCTCATGATTAGAACAGTGGACCTCCAGTCAACGGTCAATACTCCAACAGCCTTGTGTGGCATATATCAACTCTCAATAAAATTTAAAAAAGAAAGAGAAAGCTCCTAAACAAGAGTGCAAAGTAACCATAAGCTATGGGTGGAACCAGAGAGCAAAGGTGTAAGAACACGCTGCAGTGGTCGCTCATTTCCCATTTGCCTAATCTCACATTTCAGTGCTGATTGTGCATCAGTGCAGTACATTGATTTTAATATTGAGATAATATATAAGGACCTACAACCACGCTATTATCAGAGATGCGTGCATTGCAAAAATTTTAAGTGCGAAGTGAATTCATGTATGAATGTTTGAGTGCGAACCAAATAGGATATATTTAGATTAATTGAACATTTTAAAAATATTACCATGTTAAACAAGGAAACACATTGCTAAACATTGGCAAAGTAAACACATTAACGCATGACCGGTGTGCTCACATGTCAGCACTAGAAGAAGAGCAATCAAGTCCTAATGAACAGTCTAACAGAGAAGTGCACGAGCTAACTTCACACTACGCGGTCGTCAGCACTGCCGCAGCGCACGGGTGTATACTTCGCCACTGCAAACAAGCGCTAGCTTCACTGCTGTATACAAGTGTCATGTGGGGAAGTGTAGTACATGCAGAAATGACCCACTTGGCACAAGATGTAGCATAATATGCCCCTTAAATAGTTTATATAGTAAAAGCTGAGCACAAATTGAATTGATAGGAAACACTTTTAGAAGATTATTCAAAAATTCGAACATTCACACTCCCCTAGATATTATCATAAGCTGCATGCCCTCTAAAGCATGGCCACCAGCTTCGCCGTTCATTTTTTCGAGCACTAGTCGTACGACAAATCTGCTTTCATGGTCTTATGCGTTGAAGTACACTTTTCATGTAATCTAGTTTGGGGTTATCTGAAAAACGCCCAATTTTATTCGCACTCAAACTCAAATTTGAGTTTGCCTTGCACTCAAAATTTTTCTTCTACAGCCGTAGCATAAACAGAGGAAAGAAACCAGTGTTAACAAGCACACGTGCCACTGGTAAAATGACGGTTAAATTACCAACTAGCTATCACAAATCTCTACTTCGTCTGCACCACTTTCACAACAGAGCTTGTATGCGTACAGCCAACATACCAGTTGGTAGTTCTGGCAATGCAAGGGGCTCGGTCACCTCCCCAAAGTCGTCCCTTTTGTTGGTTTCCAAGGTGACGCCCCTCCGACGCTTGGGCGTGGGCAGGCTGCGTGCACATAGGTAACGAACCATCATTCAATGCAAGCCGGTCGTCCCATATAACACTTAAGGCACATATTATAATGAAAGTGCACCAGCACGAAAATGGCTTCATTACAACACACGGTAGTTGTAAGCATGTACAGTGCTCCAGCTACTGAAAAACAGTAGCTGGACCTCGTGACAGGGAGCACACTTTGTGCTGCCGAAATGTGCTGGGTGGTCGTCGAGACCAAACCGAATCACAATGTCTCAAGAGGGCTCTGGCTTTCCTTTAACACCACAAGAAATTGGGTCTGCACGCCCAGCGCAAAGTGGCCATGCAGAAAGCATCGGCAGCCTTACAGTCCGGGTATTGTGTTTCGGTCACAAAGCGCCGTACAGTTGACCATCAATGTATCGAACACTGCAGGACATTGCAAGGCAATTCAGTTAAGCCAGAATCCGATGTATCAAATCAAGTACACAAGTCAAACCCTAAAGAAAAAAAAATATATGGTTTCAAAGCTTCAAAGTATTTATTGCTTTGGGCAGAAGCGCTGCAGTGCGGCCTGCTTCTTGCACAGCAGCATCCAACGTCTCCTTGTTGCGAAAAAGAAAGCATCACTTCATTATCATCATCAGTTTCTGTATGAGAAGTGAAGCAGCAATTGCAGCTTCCGGCTTCCCATCACCATTTATCTGTGCTCTTGCATGCACGTATTGTGGTGCAATGTGGTTGTCGTTTTAGTGTTCACCGGAAAGCACCACTAACAACAAGATTCAAGGTGCTTGCAACGTTGCATACAGGTTATTAAGGGGCCGTCAATAGCGATGCAGCCGACCAAAGTGGCACAACTTGAAACTGCATCAAAGGAAGTGGCCTCCGATGGCTTCAAGTGAAGTGCAATAAATATCACTTTTCTCTGCCTTCAGGCTGCGTTACCTCCGAGTTTACACAACTGGAAGTTTCAGGTCATAGTAATTGTGTTCACGGAGGTTAAGTGTCTTGACCACAGCATTTTGCAATGAGCATACAAGCCTTTGTAATTGCATTTCATCGTGCCAACAGAGTTAAAAGTGGGTGCGTCTTACAACACCGGTGCACCTTGTACACCTAAAAATATGGTACACTCCACAATGTTAGACAATGTGAAGTAGCCAGTTATGGATCTGCAACCTCAAACATCTTCGCCATAAGTGCACAAAAAATAGATACTGCCGCTCAAATGTAAAATTTTGTAAATGGCCACCACAACACAAAAATAAGCCCAAAATGCAGCCTGATATGGGCACAGCCATAACATTGGAATACACGATGAACTCGGGAGGCACGACTCCACCGTGTTGTTCACGCAAGTTTCACAAGACAAAGGCAAAAACGAGAGAAAAGCAATAAATAAAATAAGCTACAAATGCAAGCTACCTCTAGTTATAGGCTTTAAAAGATAACCACAGGCATAATGACAACCGAAGCTACAGCCCTTTTAAAGGTGAAAAAAAGGAGAACACCAACCAAATTAAAATCATCAAAAGTAAAATTTACTCTTAAAGATCACAAAAAACCCGACGTTTCGGGTCCCACTCGGTACCCTTCTACAGGGGTCACTGGAGGGCACCAGACAGCAGCAGTGCTTATAAGGCCCTTCTTTTTCTTGTTTCTTTCTTTTTTTCTTCTTCCTTCCTTCCTTTCTCACTTTCTCTTTTTCCGGTTCTTCAAACCGAGGGGGGTCATGCTAGTGTTGAACCAGGTGCCGGAGTCCGCTAAAATAGACACTCGGCATTGCACCTGCAGACCGGTTCACGTTACCAGGTGTCGCCTGAATGTGCCATGATTCCACAAAAAGCCGCTTGTGAAAACAGGTTGTGAAAACAGGCCTTATAAGCACTGCTGCTGTCTGGTGCCCTCCAGTCACCCCTGAAGAAGGGTCCGAGTGGGACCCGAAACGTCGGGTTTTTTGTCATCTTTAAGAGTAAATTTTACTTGTGATGATTATAATTGGGTTGGTGTCCCCCTTTTTTTTCACCTTTAATTTCGTCCCAACCAGACAGATCTCTGTCAAATGTTCACCTTTAAACCTTTACATCCCTTTTGTGTGCCCACAGGGTGATCTCTTGTGTCCACACGACAGAGACATTGACGAGGAGTCCCTATGTCAAATGCGGTCCACGGTTAAAACTAGCCAAACTAGATGTGTATACGCCACTAGCACCTTCAAACTGCACCCACTACACCACCACAATCTCTGATGGTGATGCTGGATGGCCTGGCATCTGTGAATGGAGTGTGTATGTTCTAAAAGTGGCCGAGTTTCATTATGCACATCACATCCAACCCCTGTTCGCACTAAGAGAAAAGATGCTTGCAATTTTCAAGGTTTTATGGAAAGAGTTTGATATAGGCAATAATTTAATTATATCCACGTGCAGTTTACGAAGGTTCGACTGTACATACATTCCTCATTGGTATCTGCGAGAAATAATTTCTATTTATTGCATCTCTCACCTCAAAATTGCCATATATTTATATTCCGTACTTAAAAATTCAACTGCACACCAGTTCTGCCAAACTGCTGAGGACAAAGCTCATTTTGAAAATCACCTTCTAAATCGGTGTCAAACCATGAGTACTGTCATAAACAGTATAATCGCATAAGATACACGGCCACACAGGAGAAATCACTATTAAAAGAAAATCATGCGTGCATTTCAAATATGATCGACACAGGTGAGAACAGAGATTATCCTGAACAGTGTGCCGATATCATGTACTAGCTAAGAAAGCTACCAAATCCATCGAACTGTACCATGCTTTAGAACATGCTCTAGAATGGAAGTTATGGCTGAAATGAAATGGTGCTGTGCTGTTGTGGTTGGGTACTTTGCAATGGACTAGCGCCTCCTTTATATCAGACATATAGTAGCTTAATTTAATTTTCCAGAGGGTAGCCAATGAGATGATACGGGCAGTTTACTGCCCTCTCTCTGCTCAAATCAGTTTAGGTCAACGAAAGTGTCATAAATTAAGGAATTTCATGCGTTCAAACCGTGATCCATCTAAGAAGCACACCACAGTGGCAGACACAAGTGATTTTAATGACCAAAGTATTTTATTTAAGCTGCATGTGCATAACAAGGTGCACGAGTATTGATGCATGTGCTCCTACTGAAATGGTGCATCCACAGCATCAAAACCACAACCACAAAACTCAACGGCACAAAATCGTAGAAGGTTGGAATATACCTATGACATAGCTCACTTATGGGGAAATTGTTGCAACAGACTGTCTCTTGCTTCAGTTTGCCTCAGGAACATCAGGTTAATGCGACCACCGACACTATGCGAGCATGAAGACACACTTAGCTACAAGACATCCACACATTACCGGCTTTTTGAAGCCGCCGCAGCCGACATACTTGCTAGAAAATGTGGCTTATGTAATCCAATGCTATATTTGAAGGGGCTCTCTTTCGTACAAACTAATGTGCTGGAAAAAAAATTTTGGTCTTTTTAATTTTCAGATAGAAAGGTTCGGTAAAAAGTAAGAGCTGTGCGAATAGTGAAATTTTGATTGCGAAGTGAATTCCGAAGATTTATGTTCAAGTGCGAATCGAACTGAATCATTTTCGAACATTTTTTATTAAACACCATATCTAATTATGGTGTAATGGGTAAACATGGGCAAAAAAAATTTATTGCGCGACGCGTATGCCCACAGTGTCATTCCAAAGTCCTGAAGAATAGTCCAACACTGAACTGTGCAACAGAAAGCTGAGGTAACTTCGCCGCAGTACACGGGTGTTAGCTCTGCCGCAATACACAGGTGTTATGCGGCAAAGCACACTATATGCGGGAATGGGCTACTTATGAGACATTGCATATTTATTCCCCTTAATTACCAACTTCCTTACCAACTTACTATTCAAACTACTCGTTCGAATAGCAAAAGTTAAGTGCGAATCGAATCAAATACCAAACGCTATTCGAAAATTATTCGAAAGTTCGAATATTCGCACACCTCCAGTAAAAAGCTTTGGTGGGAGCTGCAAGCACTACCAAACCTAAGTGATGAGGTATTCCACTTGTTTTCATCGTGTGGGTTGCCATATGCCATTTTCCAGCAACATTCTGCGAAGGACTGCACAAGTAGATATTCATTCATTAAAGAAAACAATTCTCGTTCTCATCTTTCTATCGACAGAGCTATGCCGACTGGTCTGTCACTGTAAATACAAGGTTCAGCTTATCGAGACACAAGTTAACAGTGATGCCAGCTCACTCGATGTCCCGTGGCTTGAGCTGCCGTCGTCGGATCAGCTTACGCAGGCATTGTTCCGCTTTGGCTGAAACGAAAACAGGAAGCTTGAATTAAAAATATAGTATTTGCACGTACATTTCTACATGCATGTAAACTAAAAGAAGAGCAAATGCTCTCTCCCTGCTCAAATCAGTTTAGGTCAACGAAAGTGTCATAAATTAAGGAATTTCATGTGTTCAAACCGTGATCCATCTAAGAAGCACACCACAGTGGCAGACACAAGTGATTTTAATGACCAAAGTATTTTATTTAAGCTGCATGTGCATAACAAGGTGCACGAGTATTGATGCATGTGCTCCTACTGAAATGGTGCATCCACAGCATCAAAACCACAACCACAAAACTCAACGGCACAAAATCGTAGAAGGTTGGAATATACCTATGACATAGCTCACTTATGGGGAAATTGTTGCAACAGACTGTCTCTTGCTTCAGTTTGCCTCAGGAACATCAGGTTAATGCGACCACCGACACTATGCGAGCATGAACACACACTTAACTACAAGACATCCACACATTCCCGGCTTTTTGAAGCCGCCACAGCCGACATACTTGCTAGAAAATGTGGCTTATGTAATCCAATGCTATATTTGAAGGGGCTCTCTTTCGTACAAACTAATGTGCTGGAAAAAAAATTTTGGTCTTTTTAATTTTCAGATAGAAAGGTTCGGTAAAAAGTAAGAGCTGTGCGAATAGTGAAATTTTGATTGCGAAGTGAATTCGAAGATTTATGTTCAAGTGCGAATCGAACTGAATCATTTTCGAACATTTTTTATTAAACACCATATCTAATTATGGTGTAATGGGTAAACATGGGCAAAAAAAATTTATTGCGCGACGCGTATGCCCACAGTGTCATTCCAAAGTCCTGAAGAATAGTCCAACACTGAACTGTGCAACAGAAAGCTGAGGTAACTTCGCCGCAGTACACGGGTGTTAGCTCTGCCGCAATACACAGGTGTTATGCGGCAAAGCACACTATATGCGGGAATGGGCTACTTATGAGACATTGCATATTTATTCCCCTTAATTACCAACTTCCTTACCAACTTACTATAGCAAAAGTTAAGTGCGAATCGAATCAAATACCAAACGCTATTCGAAAATTATTCGAAAGTTCGAATATTCGCACACCTCCAGTAAGAAGCTTTGGTGGGAGCTGTAAGCACTACCAAACCTAAGTGATGAGATATTTCACTTGTTTTCATTGTGTGGGTTGCCATATGCCATTTTCCAGCAACATTCTGCGAAGGACTGCACAAGTAGATATTCATTCATTAAAGAAAACAATTCTCGTTCTGATCTTTCTATCGACAGAGCTATGCCGACTGGTCTGTCACTGTAAATACAAGGTTCAGCTTATCGAGACACAAGTTAACAGTGATGCCAGCTCACTCGATGTCCCGTGGCTTGAGCTGCCGTCGTCGGATCAGCTTACGCAGGCATTGTTCCGCTTTGGCTGAAACGAAAACAGGAAGCTTGAATTAAAAATATAGTATTTGCACGTACATTTCTACATGCATGTAAACTAAAAGAAGAGCAAATGCTCTCTCCCTGAGACATTAAACATCTTGACTAGGCAACGAAAGAGCTTTTGCTCTGGTAGTTCATAAACTTTGCTCTGGTTACTCGTCTCCACACTGAACGCACGCGTTTGTCTACACTGCTTGTCCCATCAGGTTTATTGACTGCATTCATAGAGAAAAGTCTTCAAGAATTCCACTGCTGAGGTAAGAGCTCAACAAGTTCGTAGTACACTAACGATAAAACATCCCAAACCACAGCCAGTAATCAGTGTGTAATGTGTGTGTGTGATAATTTCTTAACAAAGAATTCGAATCACCTAGAAGCTTCCCTGTATGGTAACTTTCATTCCATGCTGAATTCCAGCAGTGGATATGGAACATGGTCAAACAGTGGATATGACACAGGGACAAAATACACCAAGTTAGTTCATTCAATACCAAGTCAGCACCCTTCCCTGCTGCCCATGAAAAAAACAAAAGCGCATGTACCACTTTTGGAATAACAGAAAGAGAGCAACACCAAAGGTGCTGTGCCGAATCCTTACAAAGAACGCAGAGAAAACATATATTACGTCAACCACACAATACCTACCATATTTTAGCAAATGGAGTCACCTCATGTAAAAGTAATAAGAAAATATGCAAGAACTTTGTACATATGAAGTAGGAATTGCCTAAAATTTTCTCACCGTATAGTTTCTCACATAAATTTGTACAATTTCATGTTCATTATTGGCACTGAGAATGTGTGTAATACATTATGACGATTTAAACCAAGCCATTATCAACATGTACAAATCAAGTGATAAGAATGCAAAAGCTCAAGTCTCGAGAGCTCAAGAATAAAGCTCAACGGTTCATACCAAACACACTAGCCAACCTGTCATGTATACGTTTCACAAAAGAAATCATACACATGTTATTCATTCAAAAGAATGTTCAGTGAGACACTCCTTTACCACACTCCTCAACATTCTGCCTATGCCAATGCCATGTTTTCAATTTTACCGAGCAAGCTTAGCAAGCTATGTGATAACCTCCTGAATCCCTACAAAGTACATTAAAAGGCCTCCACTAGATTCCTTTTTCTCGGATGTTAAATTGGTAAGGTTACATGACTGCTGAAAGACTCCATTGTAGCATTGTAAGCACTTTCTTGTACTTTCGAGAGAGGATTTAAGATTATAAGGTCTTTCTGAGACCAGATATTGAGAGGAGACAGCAGCTTTCAAGAATGGGCATGTTATGCTCTGTCAAGGCCAGCACGCTGAATATATCCACATTTCCAATTTGATTACAAGACATGCTCAGAGTGTCGCAGCTTATTTCCTGCACAATAAGAGCCTTCAAGCAACGAGCGCCCATAGAAGCAGTGATAAGGTAACAGAACATATAGATGGGTATACAGCAGTACCTACTTTTGTGTCTACTATATGCATATGTGCAGTTCGTTAAAAAAGAACTCCAGAAGGCCATCAGAAGTGTTTACTGAGCAGCATCGTGCATCACCGTTCCACCGAGACCAATTGTAGCACGGAGGTGTTGTCACATTTCAATGACAGCACCTCAAGAATAAATTGAAGGTCACGCACGTTTCTTGCATTTTTTCAAAAGTTTCCATTGAAATCCGCACTGACCGCAAGGCATAGGTCACTTAGTCAGGCGAAAGTCAACCCTGTCACGAGAGAAAGGGACTGTGCCCGTATTTCCATTTGGTTGGCAGTACTTGAAGACCCAAGTACATATACACACACACACACGCACATTTGCAGTACTTGGACATTGAAGCATGACACTCAGACTGCATGTTTTCCAACACATCTTGTGCTACTGCGGTGTGCTGGGTGATCCTAAAAGAAACAGTGAATCACACTACTTTATGAAGTAGTGTAAAACCTCGTTATAACTAAGTTGGGGGAGCCATAATTCGTTTAACCATTACTTCATTAAAGCCAATATCAATTTCATCTGTGGAAATGTCAAGGGGAGTTGCGCTTGCTTCGTTATATCCAATAGTTCCTTATATACGGGTTCGTTATAACGAGGTTCTACTGTATTTCCTTGCACTGAGGACCACGACGAGCCAGCTTGGTGTCGCCAGTGCAAAGCAACAACGCAAAAGGCATCGGCAGCTGTGCACTCCGAGCATTGCGTTCCATTCGCTGTGCACTGTACATCCATATTTACACACATCACGTATTTAAAGCTGCACGGGCATTTTAAGGGAAATTACAGAGCAGCATCGTGCATCACCGTTCCACCGAGACCAATTGTAGCACGGCCCCACCACAACATATTGGCCTGGTTAAAAAAGAAAGTTTGGTAGCTAGGAATGCATCATCAAGCGTCGTATTTGTACCAGGTTTCTGATAACACCTTTGAGCAAAGTATTAGAGAAACCCTCGTCAAAAAACAACAAAATCAGCTTGTCGAATTTGTTCATCGCGGACTGCACACTGCAATGCGAGGATCTGAGGTAGATGCTTGAGTTTGTTATCTCTAGTTTATGAAACACAGTTATCGTAGAGATAGGGAGAAGATCGAATTGTAGCACTGAACTGGACGCACCTGGCACTTAATGCAGCTTCACTGCAAGAACCTGTCTTCCAGCCTCTAACTGAATATTTTGTCTCGAAGCGTGGTGCATTGTCGAAACGCTTTTTTTTAATCTCCACTCAGTGGCATTGCAGCAACCACAAATGCGACCAGGGCCGACTCAAGCCATCTTTGATTATTTTCAGTTTTTTTTTATAATTTCACAACCACAACACAACTTCCTTTTTGGTCATACGGTCGGCAAAAGGTGCGAAAAAAAAAGTGTCCTAGTCACCGAATGAGTGGTCTTTGAAATGGTTAATGTTAAGTGGTCTTTTTTTGTTTGTTTTAAATTAACATTCTCAGAATTTCAAACCTTAATGCTGTCCCCTCTCCAGAATGATATGGAAGTTGTTAATGTTATGTGGTCTTCTTCTTTCTTTTGCTTTTTTGTCTCACACGCTGTGAAGTGCATGTCATTCTTTTCTTGTGCTGAATTATTACCCAAATAATGAAATCACTTGTCGAAATTGTTTTTCCTTCCTTTTATGTAATGCATAATTGCGATTCTTTATGGTCTTTGTCATAACGTGTCACGCAAAGCGTACGGCGTGTTCGACCATACAGCCGTACCGTACAAAGGGGACGAGGTTCCCTCAAGCCTATCTTTGTACATATGTAAGCGGAAACAAATCTTTAAAAATAATTAATATAAAATAAAAACTACACGTTGAAAAACGTGCGAAATTCTTCCCGTTTCTTACCTCGAGTGAGGGCGGCCTTCCGGCGGTAGAGAGCCCACAGTCCCATGATGAGCCGGCAAGACAGCCGGAGGGAGAGCCGCAGCGACTGCCGGCCACAGATCCCATGGGCTAGCTCTTTCTCGAGTTCCTCGCTGCGGGGGCCAGAAACGAGAATCGAGTTACAGTGAAACCTCATTATAACGAAGTTGAACGGGGAGCCGTAATTACTTTGTTATAACCATTAGTTCGTTATAGCCAATATCCATGTCATCTATGGAAATTTCAAAGGGAATTGCGATTGCTTCGTAATATCCAGGTTCGTTATAACGAGGTTCTACTGTATTTTCACGTTTATTTATTTATTTGGGCATAACATGTACTACATGGTTGGGCCATGAGGTAAGCAAAATGAAGACCTCCTGACCAGGCCTTACCATGCCTGGGCAGCAGAACTTGAAAGTTACAAATGCAACTGGTATAGCCGTGTTAAAAATAAACGTGCCACATTTTAAAGCACGCTACAGAACATGACTTGTTTTTGAAACAACACATAAAGAGTTAAATTAACCACTCGTGTAACCAAGCATTAGTTGATCACTGGAGAAGTGACACGCATGCATTGACGTTTATACAGCACATTTGACTCAGAACGAGACAATTATGTAACAGTGGAAGCAATATGGACACAGGCACAAATGTTTGTAGGACCCGACAAAATTCCTTTACCAGCAAAAGAACAGACCCTGGTAATTAACGAACATGATCGTTCGCGGTGTTTGGTTTTGCTGGCACAAGGG
The DNA here is from genome assembly GCA_013339685.2 of Hyalomma asiaticum. NCBI lineage: Eukaryota > Metazoa > Arthropoda > Arachnida > Ixodida > Ixodidae > Hyalomma > Hyalomma asiaticum. The sequence continues at coordinate 27,505 of JABSTT010003247.1, forward strand.
CAAGTTGTGGCCAAGGACGTGGCGTCTTACTGGCAGTAGACGAATGAAACAAAAGAAGCCAGGCTTCACAAATTCTCGGCTTATACATGCTGAAGCTACCATACAATTGTTATTCCTACTAGCAAAATAATGTAAGGCGTGCAAACAGGGACACCAGAGCAGTAGACAACACGAGCACCATTTGTGCCTGCTTTTCTTCTATTGTGTCCACGCTTACATGCCTTAATTTGGTTTATTTATTTATTTATTTATCTATCTTTAAATATTGCAGCCCTGTGAGAGGCCTACAGCAGGAGTGTGATTATACAATACGGAAAGGATTAGGACAGACAAAAGAAACAGGAGAAATAAAAACAAAAAGCACTTGCAATAATATTGGTATTAAGCTTTTCTTAAACATAATGGTTCCCTACAACAGCACTCACAAAACCATTCAGCGGGAGTGAACGAATGTGGCCAGCTATGGAATTCCACATTTCTATAGCGTGGGAAGAGAACCTGTATACATAAATGTATCAGCATGCACAACTAAAGGTGTAGTAAGATTAGGTTCTTGGTAGTTACGCATGAAAAATGACTCGGCAAAGGATAAGCAAGCAGCGTCTGAAATGCGGTATGACATGTTAATCAGGTTGTACAAAAATGATATCGATTCCACGTCCCTAGGTTATTCATTATGAATCCACACCAGCTGGTCCATCTTTCTCTCACTGTAAGCTGTTTGGCTTGCTGGTCACTACATGGTCCGCAGCGGTGTAGCCACAGCAAGGTGTTTCGGGGTCACGACACCCCTTGAAATTTTCTGGGCTCATGGTTGGCTATACCCCACCTCTCCAGATTTTGGCATTTGTTTTACCCATGGCATCTACGTACTGCATCAACATATTAAAATGCAAAAACGAAAATTTGAAGACTCGGTTTGAAACAGTGGCCTTTGTTTATGCGCTTCCTTAATTACCCAGGAATGACCCGGTACATTTATGCTTGTCCTCAAACTGCCATTTCTTATCGGTACATTGTCTTTTTTATTATGAGTCTAGTCCACAGATTGCTGTGTGAACCAATATCTTCACGTGCCTGTTAGAGTGAATGGAACAACTAACCCTTCGAATTTTTAAATCAGATTGATGATTGTGCTATTGTTTAGGGGCAGGCTTTTTTACCTTTTTTTTTAGTGTAAGCACCCCCACCCCCCTCAAAAGATATATATATATTTCTGGCTATACCAGTGGTGCCCAGTCGTTGAGGGAGGGCTGTTTATGTTTGACATGCGCACTTTCTTGTGAGGCGCATCATCACTTAACGCAGACAGCACTTAACTTGTATGTCACTTTGCGAATGATGCCCGTTCAACAAACTTTGCATGCCCAACGCGTATCTTTTAGTGCCTTCCAGACTGTGCGCGAGTAACAGCGATGACACACGAATGTACTGCGACGCATGTATAAAAATCAACGCATCTCATTGCTGACCAGTTTTATCAACGACCAGTGATAACGCTCACCACTGTCCCTCTACAGTGAGAGTTGCTTTTCCCTGCTGGACACGAAATCGCCTAAAATGAAGGTTTGATCTTTCACAGTTTGGTTACTGTGGCCTTCACTGCTACGACCACGCAACAGTGTTTTAGTTGGCGTTGGTGCTGCTGTCGACGACATAGAACAGGTCTTCTTGCGAGTGCACGGAAGCCTCCCGAACGCATTCCCTTCACCTCCTTCGTTTGGCAGCTCGGGCAATTCGAATCGGCACACTCACCTCAGCTCGGCCAAGGATATGGACATGAGCTTCACATGGCGGACAGACTTTGGCGAGGTCGCCGCCAACCTGCAAGGGAGACATGCCAAACTGACAGTGTTGAAACCTGATGCATAAAAGTGCTAAGTGCAAACTACCGATCACATCTGGACTGTCTTTTTCTACTTCTCACACACAATTGGCAAGAAACCTCACTAAGCCAAACTGTCACTGTGCAAGAATCATCTTGTGGAGTGGGGCAGTAACGCAGTAGTGGGTCCTACTATTTGTCACATCTTTATCTGAGCATAACATAGATAACATAAACAACATTAACAGGATGCACCCATTATGGGAGTAAATGTTGCACTTGTCATACCATATATATGTTGTCATCTGTTCACTTATGAATATCTGATATGCCAGTTAAAGAAGTCACTGCAAGAGCATCTTGCCATCCTTACGGCATTCATGTCATCTCAATCACCCATCTTTTCCTAAAAGTTATTCCATTTTAACCCATTTTCCGAAAATAACCCATTTTTCCGAAAGTTATTCCTACATGAGTGTCTCGCGCTAAGGAGCTTCACCCAATGCCTCACTCGTTGATAATGCTATTCAACATTCAGCATTAATGCTTAGGCACGACGAATTACTTTACCAAAGGACACCTGGTTATTTTCTGGTACCACAACGCCTCAGCCTGGTGTCCCCAATGTCCATGAGTAGTGCAAGAAACCGCTGCCAGTCATACACTCCTGGTATAATGGGGGAGTAACTAAAATAGCAATAACAGAAAAGACAGACTAATTGGTCAGCATCGTTACCAAGCTAGGTACAGCAATGAAACGTGAAACATTGCTGCTTGATAATTACTAGGGGTGTGCAAATATTCAAAATTGTGAATACTTTTTGAATGGCATTTCCTATTCAATTCGATTTGCATTGAATTTTTACTATACGAACAATTACAAGTTGGTAATTAAGGGGGAAAGAAAATAAGCTGTGTCTCGTGACCAGTGGCCCATTCCGGCATGTAGTATGCTTCTCCGCATAACACCCGTGTACTGCGGCGAAGCCAACACTGCAGCAAAGCTAACATACGTGTACTGCGGGAAAGTTAACACTCGTGCACTGCAGTGAAGTTAGCTCAGCTTTCTATTGCACAGTTCTCTGCTGGATGCTGCTTCAGGACTTCGTGGTGACACTGTGGGAGTACACAAGTCATGCAGTAAATTTCTTTTGCCCATGTTTAGCAGCACATTTTTTCTTATTTTGACATGGTATTATTTAAAAACATTGGAAAATTATTTGAAAAATAGTCAATTCGATTCACACTTGAACACAAATATTTCAATTCGCTTCACACTCAAAATTTTGCTATTTGCACAGCTCTAACAATTACGCTTCCTCAAGCTCAACAGGCAGTGCAAAGTATAGTTTATTTTGGCAATTACAAAGTGGAGAGGCAGTCAGTGCTGGCACAATAAATGGCAACTGGAGAATAGTGAAGGAACCTATTTAATTATTCCCTCAGGATGGAGATTCAAAAGTGGTGACTGAAGCCAAATAGTACCATTCACTAGCCGGGCTCCTGAGTCTAGTACCAGTTCCAAAGTGTCTATGAGACATGCGACCAAGTGTGCCAAAATTTTGACTCGCTCGTTCCAAAAGCCTCCCACGACAAGTTCAAGACAACCTTAAATACTATGCAAGCACAATACTTAGCCCGTTTTGATAAGGAATAATTCTGTCAAAGGTGCCAGCCTTTAGGGCCGTCAATTAAGCAGAGAGGACGTTAGAATTACAGTTTCATCTTGCAATGTGCCCTGATGCAAGTAATGAAAAAGTGCTAATTAAATGAATCCGATTAGTTGTCATGGCATTGTGACTTATTATTCAAAGCAAAGTCCGCTTCTTTAGATAATTTACCTGAACAGACCGATCTGCATCATCTGCCAAAATTTTTTTCGTTATGAAAAGTTGCAGTGAAGTGAAGTAAAAAAGCACATACAATGCACAGGCAGCAATTAGGAGAAACATGCTTCTCACCAAAGCAGCCCAAACTTCCCCTTGCGCCGGTGAAGAATGTGATGCACGTAGAACATGGTTGCTTGGAATGAAGACTACTGAAAGAAGGACACCAACAGAAGATACAAGTTAGATGTGATGTGTGCAAGCGTTGTTAACGTGCACACATGAAACACTGACATTCGGGCAAGTTGTTAATGACTGAACATCTTGG
>JABSTT010003248.1:0-31008 GCA_013339685.2 Hyalomma asiaticum
TAGCAGACAAGCAGCTCGGCGCTTCCTCCTCTCTCATCAACAAAAGCGTTGCCATAGCAGCATCAGCAATTTTTTATTGTTTTTTTAGTTTCACAGTTTGGCCTACCAAACACCAGGGGACAATCTTGCGCTAGTGTGCTATTATCGCTTACCTGGGGGGTATACTAGCTGACCTAGCCCTGCTTTAACTTTCCTGAAATTGATTCCTCAGGTACCATTCCTACTATCACAGAGCCGGCAGCGGAGAATAAATCATTTGTTAATTTATGTTTAGATTTCAATTCAACTCAAATGGTTACCGAACCAACAAGAAGAGCCGTTACGTCTCCTAATGTACTGGACTTAATCCTGACTACGACACCAAATTTACTGAACTCATCGGCTTGTTTTCCTGGAGTTAGCGACCACTGCTGCCTGCAATTCACTTTAAATGCTGACATTTCACCCCGCACTAAGGTTACCAAGACCATAAGAAACTACAAAGGAGGGGACTATGCCGCAATAAATACAGAACTTGAACAGTTTATTGATAGCTATATGCCTGGTTTTTTCGACGGATCAGTCGAGCAGATTTGGCGTAGCTTTAGAGACAAAGTTGCTTCATCGGTCGACAGGCATGTGCCGCTTCAAGTTATATCAAAAAAGCAGCGCTCGCCATGGTTCGCAGCAAACCTGAAAAGGCTTCTTAATAGCAAAAAAACGCCTCTTCCGCTCGGCTAAGCTCGAAGGCAGTGTTCTTCGTTGGCAGGCTTATCGCGAAGCTCTTTCTGCGTATCGCTTTTCCGTCAAAAATGCCAGGCGTGACTATATCAACACTACGCTCCCCTTGTTGTTGTCCACTAACCCGTCGAAATTTTGGAAATCTGTTAATCCAGTAAAACAAACCGCCATATCGCTTGCTGATTGCAATGGACGCGCAATGCGCAACGAAGAATGCTGTTCTGTTCTTAACAACGTCTTTTCGCAATGTTTTTCAGATTCATGTGCAGTTGCAGTGCCGCAGGTATATCACAGCGGGTTTTTTCCAATGGATTACATAACTATAGAAGTTGAAGGAATTATTAACTTAATCCGGCGACTTAAGCTGTCTTCTGCCTGTGGCACTGATGAGATAAACGCGAAATTTCATAAGAACACCGAAGTGTACTGTTCCATTTTATTGTCGCAAATTTTTAAGCACTCTCTCCAGTGCGCCACTTTGCCAACTGACTGGAAGGTGGGGAAGGTTATTCCCATCTTTAAATCCGGAAACAAACTCTATCCCCTGAACAACCGACCAATTTCTTTAACAAGTATTCCGTGCAAGATGCTCGAGCGCATCATCTACTCTAATATCATGGCATTTCTTCAGACCAACGCATTCTTCAGTAAGTTCGAACACGGATTTCGTAAGCATCATTCGTGTGAAACTCAGCTTCTATCTTTTACACATGACGTTATCTCAGCACTAGATAACAAAATACTGGTTGATTGCATTTTTTTAGATTTCGCGAAAACCTTTCATAAAGTTGCACACCAATTACTCCTAGTTAAGCTTAGCACACTGAATATCGACCCTAACACTCTGAAATGGATTGAATGCTTTCTTACTAACCGCACTCAGTATGTTACCGCTAATAATTCCTCCTCAAATCCCTGTGCAGTTGGATCTGGCGTACCGCAAGCTTCCGTTTTAGGTCCTTTACTCTTCTTAGTATATATCAATGATCTAGCAAGTAACATTAAGTCATCCATAGAACTGTTTCCTGACGACTGCGTTTTGTACCGCAGAATAACTAACGAGGACGTCAACTTATTTCTTCAAGGTGGTCTTAATCGCGTCTCTGAATGGTGCAATACCTGGCTAATGAACCTTAACGTTGCTAAGTGTAAAAGCATGACAATCACACGTTCTTCTCTCACTCCGAAACTTTTCAACTACACATTAAATGGAACTGGATTAGGGAAGGTTAGTAGCTACAAATACCTTGGAGTTTACATAACAAATGATCTGTCGTGGCATTCTCACATTACCTACATTATTAACAACGCAAACCGTTCTCTTGGTTACCTCCGCAGAAACTTTCGCCAAACACCAACACACCTCAAGTTACAGCTTTACCAAACAATAGTCCGACCAAAACACGAGTATACGTCTGCCATATGGGACCCAAGCCAATCAACATTAATTGAAACCTTAGAAGCCGTCGAAAACCGATCAGCCCGCTTCATTCAAAACAACTATGCTCGTACTGTCAGTGTGACCTTAATGAAATCTACTCTTTTCCGTCTGTCCCTCTTTCATAAATTTTTTTTAAATAATCAAGTACTTAGGGAGGAATTAATCTCAGGACCTGCTTACATCTCATCACGTGTTGACCACCCGAATAAAGTAGCCATTCCTTTCTGCCGCACCAACCACTTTCTGCAATCTTTTCTTCCGAAGACAATCAGGGACTGGAACCGCCTTGCCCCCTCCATTGCTGCCACTAAGGACCAAGAACTGTTTAAGTCCGCAGTGTGGAAACACATATTGGTATAACTGCACACTATTGTTTTTCGTTTTCTTTTCTTGATTTCTTTTTCTTTTAACTATTGTTATTTGTTGTATTTCCTTTACCCTTACTCTTATGACTTGCAATGTTGATATTGTACCCACCCCTTCGGTAACACCCACTGGGTCTTGAGGATATACAAATATATAAATAAATAAATAAATAAGTAAACTGAGTATATTTGTTAGGTATATCTGACGAAGCTTGCTCTTGTACCGGGTATATGTACGAAGAGGCAATAATGAAGAAAAAAATTACAGCATATCCATGGAGTGAATGATGATGAGTGGGCGAAGCTCGGGATGTTCATCGTAGATCGTGCCGAGTTCCGGATTAATCTAGTTAACGCGCATGCTACGAATCCTCACGGTTCAACAATGCACAATGCACAAGTGAAATCTCCCACCGGCACTTCATTGCAAGTGGAGATCCAGTGCCTATATATATATATATATATATAGACGATTTTCCGCAGCTAGTTTGTCTAACCAAACTAGATGGCGCCACCGCACCGAAGCACCATATGGCCTTCTCCTCGGCGGCGCGTCCGCGATGTGGCGTGTGGCGTCCGTTGCCCTGGCCTACGGCGAGAAGCAGGCGGCCGTCGGCGACGGTGAAGTAGAAAGGAGAAAGCTATTAGATCACGTGTTCAAACATGGCAGCGGCCGTTCGCCGCTGCGGAAAAGCGTCTATATATATATATATATATATATATATATATATATATATATATATATATATATATGGGTTGCCGGTGAACGCTTCTCCAACGCGAGCAGTCGGTATTTCTCAATCAAGAAACTCGCTAGGAGACGCTGCCTGCGCCAACGTTGTCTCTCGCGTTTGCCGGGGCAGTGTCGAGTTTGCCGGGGAGCGCGTGGCTCCCGGCGCTCGCGGCGAGGGCGAGCGCCGCGAGCCACGCGCTCGCCCTCGGCGCGTGCGTGCCTCCCGGCAGACACCAACGCCACCTAGAAAAAAAAAGGAAGGTCTTTGCACGCTGGCGTGACGTCACGCTTGTCGGATGGATCGACAGTCGACGCCGTCGGCGTCTCCGCGACTCAGCGCCTCGCGGTTACTATATGGCTTCGGAAAATCAGCGCTGTCATTAAGTGACAGCAACCTAGCAATATATCTCCTTCCGTTCCAAAGCAAGACACGTAGAGCTTACGCAAAAATAACGGGAAGCCGCTGGTTCACCGCAGTCAAGATCATCATAGAAAGCAACATTCTCTCATAATTTGATTACTTTGATTTTGATCAAATCCACCAGTAAATGAACTTTAATTGACTAGTGACATTTTTTTTTCGTGCGCCGTAACATAACCTCTTTTACTGTTCCTGCGGATATTTGGCCGGCGCTAAGATAAGCAAACTGCATGCTGCTAAGTCTCCTTTGGCAATTAGGGGAACGAAAAAAAGAGCATAACTGTCGCTTGAAGACACATGTAATATATTTTATTCACAAAGGTGAAGAAACTGGAATCTGAAACAATCTTAAAGTTTCCGCATACATACATCGTTATTACTTTTGCTTTTTTAAAACAGTCCTCGCTAGACACACACATGTCGAGACCCATTGGTGAACGTCTTGTCATTAAAGGGTCACGCACAACTGACTCTAATATAGAATAAGCTTCCGTTTTTCTTGTAATTCTTTCTTGTGATTCTTTTATTTCCACCCGCCTTGTTTGCGGGATCTTTTGGTCTTCATAAAATGTTCAGCCAGTTTTTGCTGTAGTCGATGAATTTACAGCAGCTGTAGTAACAGAGCCAGCCGTGTAATGAAAAAATTGATTGAAAGTGAACCTCATCAATCAGTAATGTTACAGTCTTTTCATGCTCTTTATATGTGCTTACAACACGCTTTGCATAGATAAGAAAACTATATATATATATGAGATGAATTTGTGCACAAAGGGCTAGGAAAAGCCAACAAATCTGGGCGTTATTAGCCAGCATTATTCGAAACACGATCAACGTGACTCTTCAATAGTTTATTTAAGCACTTCCAAATGGCATTATTGTAACTCTCTTGCGAAATCTTTTCCACTTACTTCCTCTAGCAACGTTGAAAGCAATGTGAGTAAATGACGGGCCTTTTCAGAGTTCTCAGTGCTGGTATCCTTATGCGTCTGTTCGAAGACTTGTAACACACTTTTCAAATCTTTCAAGTCGCACAGCTTTTCAGGAACTAACACACGACCACACTTCCTCACACCAGTTTCACCAAAATATACTTCGACGCGCAGGTCCGTGTCCATGATCACCGAAGTACGAGCTGCAGGGGTAGATGGAAGTGACAAGTCCAAAAAGAAAACCTTGGGACCCTTGTTAATTGCCGTCCAGAAATCCGAATTCTGAAAGCTTGGCAAAGCGTTCAGCAAGTCCGCAAAACTAGCGACATTTTTTGCGTCCTCTTCTGCTTGGGTTTGCTGTGAAAGTATCATTACTTTTTGGAAAGATGCGGCTTTCAAGCGCGCTCTTTTCGCATCAGGCACTTCTCTCACGCACGCTTGCGGGCGCGATAAATAGGCAGCGCAGTTGGGAAACAAGCTCGGAAGTGCACTTTTCTTGAGACGAATGTTTTTCAGGGCGGCGTCGACCAGTTTTCCTGTCTTGATGTCTGTGTAAGATTCCCTCTTCGTTGGCGAGAAGTCCTTCCTAGGAACAGTTCTGGTGCATGCTGCCCGCATCGTTGAGTCAGATGAAAAAAATTTGTGCACTCGGACACTTCGTCCTCCGTCATAATTCGACTTGCAGTTCGGAACGCAACAACACACAGGCATCCTTGAGCTTCCGTGTACGAAGAGCCACGCACAAACGAAGAAAGCGAGTTTACGGCGCGGCATGCTCCATGCAATGCCCCTCTAGCGTTTCCTTCAGGGAGAAATATATTTTGCAGAACGCGGGCCGCGTTTCAGGAACGCCCATCCGATATGCGTGACGTATCTAACAAGGAGAGGAGGTGATGCGGAGGCCTTCTCTTTTTTTCTAGGTGGCGTTGCATACACGCGCCGGTGGCTACCTACCACTGCTACATACATCGGGGACGTACGACCCACGCCTTAAGGAGCTTCGCCCCTAAAATATGGTTGATCCCTCTATCATGGAATCCGTATGACACGAAAGTGAAACCTGTCTTCGCGAAGCTGCGGAATGCATAGCTGGCAATCTGGCGAATCGAGGGGCGGGAGATGGCTTCGGCACTGTGAACATGTGAACACATTAAATCTAGACATCAGTGGCACCTCGACACGGCACAGGGATTCTCGGCAGTTGTACACGAGAGAAAGTTTTCGAGCGACTCACATTGCTCTGGAAAAACTTAATTGGACGCACGAGAGCCCTGCTCAAGCCCGCCATACACGATCATCTGCCAATGGTGATGCCTTGAAAGAGAAACCGAACGGGTTGTCAGCGGATCGTGTTGTGGAAACACCGCCCACTGCAACACAAGGCCAATCATTTGCTTGTCTATGGCCGTCTGTGCGATTCTGTAGCAGTGGGAGTCACAATGCAACACACCTGGCCATGCAAGGCAAATTTTGTAGCGGCCGCGTTCTTACATTGGCCCTGGAACGCGCCATCACGACGCTGCCACGACCCTATCTTCCTCGTCGGGCGAGACGTGTGCACTCCCGAAGGGCTGACTACTGGCGCGAATCAGCACGACAGTCTGCTCTCGCGATTTATCATTCCTAGATGGCGGAAACTAAGCCAACCCAGAGTGCAAGGGAGGCGATGTTAATTTAAGAGTAATATTCATTCACAATAGTTAGCGAAATGTGAGTATGATTTCATTCATTCACAAACCCCCCACAGGCTCCAGCAGGAGTATTGTGTGAAGGGGGGGATTATACATTGTATAACTTCACATTAGTAGAAGCATTAAAACGCGATTATACATTTCATGGTGGATAAAACTATAAACTAACGTTATATAATTGTTAGCGAACGCAAACGTGAGACGCACCTAATAAACATAATACAGCACTAATGAACAATAGTAGATAATACAGCACATAATACAATATTGCTTGTTAAACGCATAGTTCACTTTACTGAACACCTTTGCTGTAACTAGACACAATTATATATAGCTTCTAAATGCTATAGTGTAGATATAAGGCCAATCTGTGTCCTGTACGAGCGTTGTAGTGGTTATCGGCAGAGCATCCAGCTCCTTTCGTCATGTCCCGCTTCAAGGTGGGTTCGAGTGTGCTTGGGAGGAGCTTTTTCAGAGTTAATGAAAGTACTTTGTCTCCAAAACCCACTTTCGTTACATGAAGTACGTCAGTCGTTTCTTGGTAAACCCCGGTATAAAACTGTTTCGTGTTAAAAAAAAGGTTTTTACCCGTAGAAGCGAGGTATGATGTGATCATTGTCCTGGGTGTTCATGCTTTGTGGAAAACAAGAATGCAGGTGCGCCATGCAGATGTTCATATGAAATACTTGCGGGAAACCTTCAGTCAGACCGTTGAGCAAATAAGGGAGATTTATAGAGCTCAGCCAGAACCACCACACTGGGTTACTACCCTTGGTGTTTTGAAAGATATGAAAAAGCTTTAAAGATGGTCAAATCAGTGCGTAAATGATGTATGCGTGTGCGAAATTTGTTCTTTCTGTACTTTGTTGAACAAGGCAATAATGAAGAAAATTGTCAGTGGTATGTTGGCAGCGCTTCCAGCTCATGCCGTCGAACCCTGGCTAGCTGTGTGTTCGAATCCTAGTGGGTGGTACTTTTAGGGGCGAAGCTCCTTAAGGCGTGGGTCGTGCGTCCCCTGTAGTAGGTAGTCACCGGCGCGTGCCTGCCGGGAGGCACGCACGCGCCGAGGGCGAGCGCGTGCCACACTCTCTCTCTCTCACACTTCCATCTGCTGTCTTGTGAGAGAGAGACAGAGAGAGAGAGAGCGAAAGGCGCGCGTTGATGGAAACGCTCTTTCTTGCGGGAGGAGAATCATCTTCGCTCGTACGCAGTTGCGAGCTCGTCACCACCGAGAGCGGTCGCGCGGCCACCTCGCTCGCACGAGTACGGCGCCGTGCGCGTCGTGCCCCTTCCGTGCCTAACGGATTAGCGAACACGCGAGTGTTCGTGGTTCTACTGACTGTGCACGTTCTGTTAGTGTGTTGCGCCATGGACGCGACCCCGCCGAACGCCAAGCAGTGCACCTGGGACATCACTGTCCCAGACTATCAACGGCCAACTCGCTGCGGACAAGCGCCGAAAGTCCCAGCTGGCGTTGGAACAGCAGGCCGCCACAGCCATCGGAGGGTGGCTGCGGAATAAAGCGCAGGAGACGCTTGCCGCAACACCGGCGCCTTCCGACTCGACAGTGAACGCGGGAACGGCTACGACCCCCGTCACCACACCGGCCGCAGCTGACGCGACAGCTCCCGTACCTGGCCCCAGCAAAGCGGACGCTTCCGAGTTGCCACCACTTCCCCCGCCCTCGGACGAGGAGATGGATGTGACTACTTGCCGGAAGCGCCCGCACGACACGCACGACGACGACGGCCCGCGGAAGCAAGCCACGTGTGACGCATCCGCACCGTCGTCACCCTCATCATCGCCGGCAGCCCCTACGAGCACGGCACAAGCTTCCTCTTCGACCGCCGGCCCTGTCGACAACGCGGCTGCCCGCCCAAGGACGGTCGTGACCTTCGTCGGCAGCAAAAGCGCCCGGCGCCGAAGAAATAAGCGCAAGAGGCAGCAGCGGGCGCAACAACGCACCCCCGAGCCCACTGCAGCAGTGGCCCCTCCTACGTCGAGGCCCCTCAACTCCCCGGCCGAGCGTCCGCCCCGGACCCCCACCCCTGCGCCTGCCGATGACGGATATCAACTCGTCGTCAGTAAGGCAGCGCGCCGGCGAGCACGGGCCTTGGAAGCGGCGGTCATCGAGCCCCAAACAGGCACGGTAGGAACTGTGCTCTACCGCCCCTCCACTCCCGGCAGTTCGTTCACGGACTCGCCTCGCCTGGCCCTCGCCGCGGCACTCTCCTCGCGGCCCGGTGTGGCGGCGGTGCGCGTTAATCACCGTCGCAACATTGTGGCCGCGGATGCGTCGTCGGCGGAGTGCCTGGCCGAGCTCCTGACCATCAAGGAGCTCAACGGCGTGCCCGTGTCTGCCCGGGAACCTGCTGATCGCCGATCCAGCCTCGGGTACGTGTACGGGGTGGACGGCGACATCACAGACGAGCAGCTGCGTACCGGACTGGATTCCGCAGCTCCAATACTCTCGGCGACGAGGGAGGGACGCGCCGTCAAGGTGCGTTTCGGTGCTCCTACCCCTCCCGACGTTGTCAAGATCAGCGGGCTGCGGCTTCGAGTTCGACACGTGAAGCCGCGACCACAGCAGTGCCGACGGTGCGGGCGCTTCGACCACGTCGTCGAGGCGTGCCGGCGGGTCGGTGCATGCATCATCTGTGGCCGCCAACACCTGGCCACGGATCTATGCAAGCCCCGGTGTATCAACTGCAACGGGAGCCACGCCGCCGACAATCCCACTTGCCCGCGATGGCAGGAGGAAAGGCGCGTGGCGACCGTGCTTGCATCATCACCGGCCCTGCTCTCGAGACGGGCAGTCAAAGCTGCAGTGCGCGAAGAGACCCGCGAGGTGCGCTCGTACGCCGCTGCAGTAAAGACCCAAACCACCTGCCGTGGCTCACGGACGCCAGCGCTCCGCGCCAGCGCCTCGCCCTGCTACACCACCTGTTGCTGCTGCTGCCGACGCTTTGACGCCGCCTGCTGCTGCCTCACCGGACCCGACGTCGACCCCCGCGATGCCCTCATCGCCATGCTCATCGGGACCATCAGGGACGTACTGGACTGTGTACCAGCAGACCACCCGATGCGCGCGGCATGCGTGAAGTTTCCCGGCGTGCACATCCCTCTGTTGCAGCGCGAGTGATTGGACACTCGCCTGCGGCGGAAACGCCACCACTGCTGTGTGTTGCCCTGACGACGTAGGCGGCCTTTTGCGTGCGGTGTGCCCGTGTTTGTGCCACCGCGTCTGAACACTTCCTACTCCTCTTTTTCTTCTTCTCTTTTATCCCCATACCCCTCCCCCTAAGGCGCTTAGCCGTGCTCCCTTACGGGCTGCAGAAATTAGCGCCTTATTTCTTTTCCTCCAAAGCCACTAACAGCAACAACAAAAAACGGCCCACCGACCAAACCGCCAAAGGAAGGCGCACGCCCCACCCCGGCGCCGCGCCGCTCCCTCACCACGCCAGCTAGCTCTGCCTCCCCGGCCTCGCCTGCTGTTTTGCCTGTTGCTTCTCCGCCGGCCATGCCTTCGGCGCACGCTCGTACCGTGCGTGCCCCGAACTCGTCCATGCCGGCGTCTCTGAACTCATCTGCTGTACCAGCAAGCCCCGCCCTCCCGGCCCCGCTTGCTACAACGCCGACCCCCACGAAGGAAGCAAGGGACGCTCTTATCCAGCTTCTTTCTGACTTGGGAAGGCAAGTCGCCGAATTATTTCCGGCGGACAATCCGCAACGTGTCGCGATCCTCCAGATTGCCAGCGTATTGCGCAGTACTGTGCTGAGCATGTAGAACTTCATGCCGGCGGCGGAAACGCCAAAGCATTCGTGCGGCTGCTGCCTCTGGACCGGCTGCCTTTGCGAGCAGTGGAACGTGCTTGTTCCTGCTGCTATCGAACGACCTCTCTCTCTTCCTTCTTTTCCTTCCTTTCTTCTCTTCCACTTTCATATCCCTTATCCCCTCCCCTAAGGCGCTTAGCCGTGTCCCCAGCATGGGTGACAGAAGTTAGCGTCTTTTCCTTCCTAATAAACCACTACCACCACCACGCTCTTTCTTAAATGAACGCTCTACCAGCTCGCGAAGAAAGAGAACGCGCCCTCACCCGCGAGAGACAACGTTGGCGCAGGCAGCGTCTCCTAGCGAGTTTCTTGATTGAGAAATACCATAGAGAAAGAAAAAAAAGTTAAAGAGTGGACACTCCCATAGACCCCGGCGGCCCAATCGACTCTAGCGCACCTGGTGGTTGGTGAGAGCAACTGGCCTGCGCTTCCCGTTTCGGTTTCACTGGCGCGAATTTTGGATTACTGTGCGCAACCGACGTTTGGCTATGGCGAAAGTTAATGATTTCAGACCACTTTTCTCCGCCCAAATAGCAATGCTATTGTTTGTCGTTTTGATTTAGCGATTCCCTATTTGTTTTAGCTCAAAACTGTGCGTGCGAATTGAGGTCATGACGTAATCTTTATTTCGACTAAGTTATAATACAAAGATATGCAGGTAATCATAATTCACTACGGCTTTATTCATCGCGCTTTTCTTTTGGAACAAGCGGTCAATCTATATATCAATGAGACAGAGTACCCGCAATGTTTTTATTCCAAGGCAAGGTAGAGGCTGAGCATATAAAAAGCACAAAATGAGAAGAGCATCGCACATCCCGTGGTATGCGGAAGAAACTCGTCCCTGGCTTCTTGTGGGTTCTGCCATTGTTCAAGCACCACGAAACACAGCAGTAGCTGCCGTAGCTTGGACCGCCGGACGGCATGGCATCAGCGCGGTCTGAAAATGTCAGTAAATGCACACCAGGATTTATTCGTGGTCCGAGGCTTCGGGAAACGCGTCGTGAAGCATGCGAGGCCCAGCGACCGCTCCTCAACAGGGAGTTTTCGAGTTTTCGAATAGCGAAAGCAAAGCTTGCGGGCGTAGCGTTGCGGGCTTCACTTAAGGGGAGCCCGCGAGCGTACGACGCGTTCGCCGCTACGCCGCAAGCTTTTCGTACGCTATTCGAAAACTCCTTAATGTTTCGCACCGAGCTCAGCGCACAGCACGCGTCGCCTCGGCTTGACGCCGTGCCCCAGTTTGCTATACTAGGGCGAAATCTTGTACGCGTTCTTGTACGCGTTCCACGATGGGACGGAGGCGTTCCGTTCCATCGAGCCGAACGCGATTCTGCATACGTTGCACAATGGTCACGTCTTGCCGCCGCATACAGCCGCAAACTGTTTTTTTAGCAAACCTCGCCGTCCTCACAAGCTCCAGAAAAAGATTACAACTGCGCGAATAAGACACCACGTAAGAAACACAGAAACGCCCACCCACACGAAGCGCAACGCGTGTGGGCGTGTTTATGTTTCTTACATGGCGTCTTATTCGCGCAGTTGTAACCTTTTTCTGATTCAATGACCGAACTAGCCCAACAACATGTAATTCAACAAGCTTCGCTTGAAAACGTACCTCACCTGCTGTCTCACACACGAAAACTCCGAAGCAGCCGACGTTGACGAAACCTTCCCGCTGTCATGCCTGGGCTTGTCGCATGCTGGTATGGCGAGTACTCTCGGCGCGAAATCGTAGATGCTGCTTATGGCAGTGCGGCTGAACAAAAATAACCACGTAAGGTGCGTTGAATAAATTGTTTTTATGTATAAATAACATGTCAAATATAGGCGCATCATTATTATTTTGTAAAAAACATTCTGTTTAATTGATGATAACTTTTTGTTTTTCGCACTTGCGTCCTCTGGCGTTTGGTGAGAGCACTAGTTTGTTACGTGGTCGTGACGTACTTCCTGAGGCCAGATTTCGCGGAGTGTCCTCTCTTAACTTTTTCTTTCTCTATGGAAATACTGACTGCTCGCGTTGGAGAAGCGTTCACCGGCAACCCATATATATATATATATATATATATATATATATATATATATATATATATATATATAGGCACTGGATCTTGACTTGCAATGAAGTGCCGGTGGGAGATTTCACTTGTGCATTGTGCATAGTTGAACCGTGAGGATTCGTAGCATGCGCGTTAACTAAATTTATCCGGAACTCGGCCCGATCTACGATGCACATCCCGAGCTTCGCCCACTCATCGTCATTCACTCCGTGGATGTGCTGCAAATTTTCTATCTAAAATGGGCTTTTATTTTTCAGACGCCTACTTCCGTTATGGCAGTACGTCACAGATTTCTTGGTGGGCCCCGATATAAAACACTTTCGCATTAAAAGAAGACCAGTAGCTTCGAAAAGGGCCAATGCACGATGCAGAACATCCAAAACATCCAAACAAGAACTTTGTCTTACGTCATCGAGTTTGCAGAATCTGCCTTTTCCATTTTGCTGTGCTGCCACCTCTCGCACACAGCTCGAAACGTTCCGGTAGGTGTGGCCGGTTTCACTGTCACTCAGGCATACCGCACGGAGGTTGCGCTTTGCATGAGTATGCGGTAATTCGGCGCTGGCGCGTTCACCGTAGCAATCAGCTCTCCAGGCCAACATATCGTTCCGGGAGGCTACCTAGCCCTTACCGATGGCTGGCTCAAAAAGATGCGCGGCGCTGCGCTAACAGAGCGGCACGTAAATGAGTACCTGGAGTCGTCAGGCATGAGGTGCGAGCGCCAGTTGCTCAAAGGCCGACGTTTCAAAGAAGAGAGATACGTCCGAAATTCGATGTACCATGAAGTGTCACCGCAAAGTCAAGTTGGCGTCTTGCAGTCAATTTTCCTACCGTCGATGGAGGGCGACTACTACTTGGTGCACGCTGCTGTTCGCAAGGAGCCGTCACCGGTGGTCACTGTCTTTGCCCATCCGGGTAAGTAAGTTTGTTCACGTGCAAGCGCTTCGGATGTTAAACGCCTTGCCAATATAATGCATCATTAGCGCATCGCTATATGTCTGCACGGGTGCACAGCTGTCGGTGTTTGGATCATGTTAGCGAGGAGGAATGAAACTCGCAACAATTTTTCGTCTGCTTCTTCTTGATTATAGTCTCATGTCGTGCGACTGAGATTGATGTTATTATGCAGCAAATAGCTCAACGTCACGCTTTGATAATAAGAGCACCATCAACTCCTTAGGTGAACTTCAAACACGGTAAATATAATCGCCCGTACTGTGAAGAGCGGTGGTTAGCACGCTGTTCGACAGCTTGCGTGCGTATACTTTCTTGATCAGACAGCAAAGAAACGCAATCACAATGCCTAACACGAATTTTGCTATGCATTCTCCAGGCGTGGAATTTGAAATTTTGCGGACTTTTCCGACACACGCAAATCTGGCGTCACGGGGCGCGTGTGCGCAGCCGTTGGCTGCGGCATTCGAGTAGTTATGACCGTTTCAAGCGGGCTCCTTTGATGTGGTCAGGGCCTATCTGGACCATGTGTGGCTACCGGGCTCCTAAGTCGCGATATGAGTGAAGTTTGCGCCAAACCCGATGAGGATTAGCTAGGACTGTGCAGCACCGAGCGCCATCAAAAGTGCCCGTGTGACACCGGCATGCCAAAGTACACCGTTGACCGCGATTAATCCCGATCGAAAGTGCACGTTTGCCTCCGATTTTAGAGTTCCTGTAGAATACGATTTGCAAGCTTCAGAATGCACAAGCAAGCCCCGCCCTCCCGACCCCGCTTGCTACAACGCTTTGGCTCTCCATTCCATTCGCGTGTTCCATTTGCCTATCGTGTAGTAAGCGTTTCCTGGTGGCGGCGCATTTGCGCTGTTACTGAGCCAGCGTGCCATCCGACATTTTTGTAGCTCTTTTCTTCCACTCGCCTGCTGTATATTTTGATTTCATTTGAAGCATTTGCACTAGCAGGAAATGTTTAGTGAGCTGCTCGTTTATTCAACATTTCCTTGTCTAATACTTGGCCCGTAATGTCATTGCCAAAGTACGTTATTGGGTAAATAAAGTTGCAGAGAAAGCATTCAGTCACGAATATGTCTTCAGGGGAACTGCAAATTAAGAGCGTGTCTCTGTTTTCAGATTAAAGGGGTCGTGAAAAGAATTTGGAGATGGCGGTTTGTAATTTTCACTGCTTAATACGCATTCGACAAGCCGATTCCGAAATATTTCGGCGAAATATTCAGTGTACATTAAACAACGCCCGTTTTAAGTCTCAGCTTTCTTGCGCTCCCGAAGCGACTATGCGACACTACCGGCCGGCGTGGTACTATTTTGTGACGTTGAGTTAAGATACTTTTAAGTTCAAAGGCAAAGTGAACTCGCGTTTTCTCTAAAGGAATTTATTTACTTGAAAGCTAGAAAGGAAGAAAATACTTGGAAACCGTGCGGTGCCACCATTCGGAAGAGAAGCGGCAGCATGTTTTGTTTTCCCATGGCCTCCGAGGGCGCGCCAATCTCGGAGGTACGACGGCTACTAAGATGACGTCATCTCCAGAGTTCAGGGGAACGCGCGCAGTGAAACCGAAACCGCGTTTTTATCGCTATAAATCAAAGCACACGGTGCAACGGAACAATGCATATTGTTGATTGGAGGGTCAGCATCCCGAATACGCACTTAGTACAAAATGTTCAGAAAACGTTTCACGACCCCTTTAAGTTGAACATGCCTGCATGTTGTTGGCTTGCTGCTGGCTGCAACCAGCGCAGCTGCCTTTGTACCTACATGCACTGATGTGCCTTGTCCTTGGAATGTGCCCCCTTGTGGTAATATTTTTTTTTTCGTTTGCAGCAAATGACATTCACAGAGATTAAGGTGGCGGTCCCACTCCGGCGGCACGCTCTCCGCGTTATAGTCGTTTTTTGCGAACGTGCTGTGCTTTCTACGCTGGCTGTCCAGATGTGAGCTATACAACGTAAAAAAGCTTAGTTTCTGCGCTTTCCTACTACACTTAGTATCATTGCCTAGACCGAAGCACTAAGTAACGAGAGTGAAAATAGTGGGTTGCAAGAAACCGTATTTTTAGCATACAACCTTCCGCATTACTGAGTTTCCAGCAACACTGCTCAGAATAGGGAAATGAAATTTTCTGTGCATTTAAATGAAATGCCATTCCAGAATTCTATGAAATTTTGTGTTAAGCAATCACGAACTTATACAGACTCCAATGAAAATGACTAACACAATAGCAGTTTATAATCGAATAACGTTTTTCCTTTCCAATGTAGAACTACAGTATCTGGCATTTTCCTAGGCTGTAGTCTACTTATCATCTGCGCGAAGTTGCGTTATGTTCTGATGAACACATCACAAGTTATTACTTCAATTTGACAATTTTGAGCTCTACTTAGCCGAACATTACTGAATAATTGACAAAACTGTTTAGCTTGAAGCTGTGAAATTTTCACTAATCAAGCAGGAAGTCCTTCTCTCAAATCCTATGAAGAAAAAATTCTCTTTTTCTTATTAGGCAATCTAAGTGGACGTAGTGTATTTAGCTAATTTTTTTTTCTGGCCAGGTCGGTACAAATTGGCATTTCTCGTCATGTACATGCTAATACACGACGAAGACTGCACTAGAGTAGAATCATACGGTGTCTTATGATGAGTTTTGCTCAGCAGTCTTACCGACGAGCATAACAAAATAAAGACCTCCGATAAAAAAAGAGATCTCAAAATTGTTTTCTAGCAGTGGTGCCCTCTGTGAAAAAAAAAATATCAACCTCTCGCGCGTCAGTTCTAACGTTTGTCAAAAGCGGCGCAAAACCATTACAAAGCGGGAACGCTCTCCCTCCGGGAATCCTCATACAGTTCTGCCCCCTTCTCGAGACCGGTTTCTGTAAGTACGCGCATCACGGCATTCGGGTATTCGGAGAACCATTTCCAGCTCCCCTCCTGTGCTTCCCACTGGGCGCGACAATGCACCCATTGTCAACCCTTCTTGACACCTGGACAATGCCGCAGCCTCCCGATCAAAACATTGCGCGGAGTGTATGGTTTCTCTTATTTTATCATTTTAGGGGCGAATCTCCTTAAGGTTTGGATTTGCCCGTCGGTTGTAGTAGCGCGTTACCTACCAGGAACGCCCTACTAGGAGGGCGCGTGTGCGTGCCTCCCGGCGCGCTAGCTCCCCTTACAAAAATGCCTGTTGACATTGAGTAGACCACCTATTGACTTTCTACTGACTGTACCGACAGTCTACAGACATTTACACTGTATTAACACTTGTTCGTAGAACGTCTAAAGACCTACTACTTACTTCTGAATAAAGATTTTTTTAGCTAGAACGTGTAAGGACTTCTGTCTTACTTCTGTATAAAGAATATTCTAACTACACTGTCTAAAGGCTTACTACTTACTTTTGTATAAAGAATCTTTTAGCCATCCCGTATAAATACTTCCCTCTTAATTCTGTATAAATAATGTTTTAAATACATCGTGAAATGGCTTCGTTCTTACATCTATAATAAGACTATTTTAAATGCACCGTCAAATTGCTTCAGTCTTATTTTTGTATAAATAATTTAAGCACACCATCAAATTACTTCCTTCCGCTCTTCGCATAAAGAACTTTCTCTATCTAAAAGTGAGAAGTCGTAGAACGTTTAATCTGTACACTGAGCAATTCTTTGATATTTCCCGCAGGATATGTTGATGATTGCAGCTGCACGTTGCCTGAACACAAAGTATATGTCGCCTGCAAGTGCACCAGAGCTAACTTGTTCGCAACGCGTAGTGTAAGCTGCTTTTGCACTTAACAATAACATGCAAGATTGTAATCAAACTTCCATTAGTCAGGATAACTAGTACAATTGAGAGAGCCCGCAGGCATTGTTCTAGTGGGCACTTCTAACGTCTTTCCAGACTTTCACCTTCACGTATACTCTCTTTTATCTGCAGTCAAAACTAACAGATTTTGATGCGGCCGCCTTGCACAAAGATTCAAGACCAGCACTCACACCAAAAGGGTCCAAGCTGACCCCGAAACGTTCGCTTTTTTGCGTTTGAAGTAAAAAAAAAGAAATGAAGCAGGGACCTGCAATGGTGTCATCTAGTTTCAACACTAACATTATTTTACTTAACCAGACAGATTTGTGGGAGCTGTTAACGTTTAATATGTGCTTTGCTTGCTTGCAAAAAAAACAACGTAAAAACAGCAACAGCTCGTCTTGCTACCAGCACAGAGCAGTGAATTGCTATCGCACATAAGCTGGCACAATGTCATAATGAGTTAATTGCGCGGCTTTCATATTTCCCTCATTCCCGCAGATTCCCTTTTCGTAACCATCTGCCACATAAAAGCCCTTGTTGATATTATGGTTAAAGCTTTGTGCAGGCTCATTTTTTTCCGAGCATTTGCTTTGTGGCTCTCACGCTCATAAAATACACGGCTAGCTACTTTCCTTGTGCGTGCGCGTTAATATTAACATATGCGTGTAGCAGTCAAGTGTGGCAAGCGCACTTGTTTCGAAGATGTCAAATAATTCTGCCTTGTCAAAGAGTTTGACCAGACAGAATTATAGTAATAGGAGCAGTAGCAGTAATACTGCATGTGAAGCAAAAGAAAAAAAAACGCGCACCGAATACTTCGCTGATGTCAGTTTTCCTCAGCAATGCTAAAACCAAGGTCCTTGAAAATGACCTTCCAAATCATGCCGAAAGGCACGCCACGCTGGCACATGCTGCGTGCACAAAACTCCTGAACCAGTACAACTAGTTTGCAAGGAGGAGCAAGTCCAGTAGTCCCCCGCCCCTTGCTCCCCTCCCGATGCGGTTCCTCGAATATCCATTGTGTCAAAGCTCTACGTCCACTTTTGGCGCGCAGCGAGGAATCTTTTGGCGCGCAGCGAGCGGAATCCCTTGTCAGCCATTAACCATCACCTGGCTGCTGGCGGTCAAGAAGACCACTTCTGTGCACTATATCCGTGTCTCTTACATGCCGTCTCCAGAGGTTTGGCTCATATCATACATACCCATTTGGGGTGACACCTACAAGTGCTTTGAATGTGTTTTAGTGCTTATAAGGAGAAAAATGTCTGACGTTGCGCAAACAGTCTCGATGATTTTTCGATTCTGATTTCCGTACAATAAACTTCTAACCTTGTGTCTAGAAATGCTCTGAAAGACTCTGGCATATATTCCTTCGCCTCTTGTAGCGAAGGAAGTTCGTTTATGGAGCTGAACTGTTTATCCAGGATTCTTACCCACGTACAAGACATTCGACTCACAGTGGCTTCTGAAATTCCAAAGTTTCTGGCGACCTCTTTCGAGCTTGTCCCTGTCCTTAAGCGATGATCATCATCATCATCATCAGACTGTTTAGGTCCACTTCAGGACGAAGTCCTCTCCCAACAATTTCCAATCCACCCTATTCTGAGCGAGTTGGTTCCACTTTATGCCCGCAAACATTTTAATTTCATCGCTCCATCTAACCTTTTGCCTACCTCTGTTGCGTTTTCCCTCTCGTGGTATCCATTCCGTCGCTCTTACTGTCCACCTATTATCCTTCCTCCTCATGACATGTCCTGCCCAGGTCCACTTGTTTCTTTTAATTGATATAATAATATCGACTACTCCTGTCTGTTCTCTGATCCATTCTGCTCGTTTTTTATCTATTAGTGTTATCCCTATCATTTTTCTTTCCATTGCACGTTGCGTACTCCTTAGTTTCATCTCTAGTTTTTTCGTTATTCTCCATGTTTCTGCACCGTACATTAGTACTGGGAGAATGCATTGATTGAATACTTTTCGCTTTAATGAGAGCGGTAAGTTCGCGGTCATGATTTCGTAATGCCTTCTGAATGCGCTCCAGCCCAGCCTTATTCTACGGAGAATTTCGTTTTCCTGGGTAGGAGTTCCTGTTATTAACTGTCTCAGATATACATATTCCTTTACACATTGTAAGGGTTCATTGTTGATTTTAAATTCCTGTTCCTTAGCGAATTATTGAGCATAACTTTGCTCTTTTGCCTATTCACTTTTAATCCAATTTTAATGCTTTCCCTGTTTAGGTCATCAATCATGTTTTGTAATTCGCCACCATCATTGCTAAAGAGCACAATGTCGTCTACAAATCTTAAATTGTTTAGATATTCTCCGTCTATTCGAATGCCCTTCTCTTCCCAGTCTAGACGTTTAAAGACTTCCTCTAAACATGCAGTGAATAGCATCGGGGATATTGTATCTCCCTGTCTCACACCTCTCCTGATCGGGATTTCTCTGCTTCTCTCATGTAGGAGTAGTGTGGCTGTGCAATCTTTGTATATGTTGTTTATGGTTTCACATATACGCCAGGTACCCCTTGTCGACGTAGAGCTTCTAGAACTGCTTCTATTTCTATGGAGTCAAATGCTTTCTCGTAGTCGATAAACGCCATATAAAGAGGTTTGTTATATTCCGCGTACTTCTCAATTACTAGGTTGATAGCGTGGCTGTGGTCCATTGTCGAGTAACCTTTCCTAAAACCAGCTTGCTCTCGGCCGGTTAAAGTCGAGTATTTCTCTTACCCTCGTAGAAATTGCCTTTGTAAATAGCTTGTATATTACTGGGAGTAGGCTGATTGGTCTGTAATTGTTTAAGTCCTTTATGTCACCTTTCTTCTGGATAAGAATTATATTAGCATTTTTCCAGGTGCGCGTTACACTACATGTCTCGATGCCTTAAGCGATCTAGGACTATAAATATCTCTTCTCTGTGACACATAACTTTCACTCACGGTCTCACACTTTCTCTCCGAGCAATCCCAGTATATCAATTTACCAGCATTTTCTTTCAAAAGAGTGAACGGAGCATTGAACTCTGCCCTGCTTGGAGGGCCTGTGTAAAACTCAAAAGAAGCAGGATCGATGCCGTCTAATAATATCCTGCGATTTTTCATATTTTCGAAGAACTTTTTCAACTTTGCAATCTGATTCCCCAGTTGCATGTTTTCTATAAGTAATTTATCAACTTGTCATGAGTAGAGGGGCCCAAAAACAGGCCACCAGGCGAAACGGAGAGATTGGCGAAGTGGCGCGGGAAAACACGCGCCGTCGACACGTCGATGCTCACAAATGGTTGAAAGCGGGTTCGCGTCACGCGACCCGAGTAGCGCTCGGTGATGGAGAAGGCTGAGCTGCCATTCTCTACGTGGCACCGGTCGGCGAAGGGTGTCTTGCCAGCTGCGGACTGGTGACAAGGAGGCGAGGGCGCCGGGCTCCGGGGTGCCGCCGATGTCGCTTACGATCGAGCATGGACGTCGGAGTGGCAGCGGCCGAACTTCAGCAGTTCCCGGGGTACCCGGAGCGCTCCACCTTCGCCGGCAGAACGGGACGACCAGCAGAAGAATCGCTGCAGAAGGCCGGTCTTTGTTGGAGACCAAGCATCACGCATGAGGAAGCCTAGGCTAGGCTAGGCCTAAACGGTGATTCGCCGCGTCACAGGAGAAGCAAGACGGCGGGCAAGGACAGACCTTGCATGAGCAGCGGCCACCACTAGCAGCATCCGTCGACGACGGCTACGAGGACACGACACACCGAGATAGCACCGACCCTGAACCGCACCGCGCCGAATGAAATGTAAGAGCGTCCACTACAATTTGAGCGGCTACCGCGGACACAAACGTGAGGCACAGTGTTGATTGACTCCCGTTGGAACTGCGCCCAACGCGGGGGACCTGTCGACTTGCTAATTAGTGAGTTCACCTAGATTTTTGTAGATTTCTTTTGGTGTGCGGTTTGATGTTTGTTCGTTTTTTTGCGTATCTGGGTGTTCGTTTATAAAGTAACGTCTTGGTTTTTGTTAATGCGTAACGCCTCTCGCTCTCTCTCAATCCATCGGAGCAAGCGCTCCCGAGATCTCTCCTCACACTCGTGACAAATAATTGGCGAGCCTGCCAGGATTAACATCTCCAGGCCCAGTCACGAGAGATAGTCGGGGGTTGCAAAGGTGGATTGGGAACGATGGGCAGCGACAGCGAAGAGCAGGAACTTACGCGGCAAAGACTCGTTGAGGTTTTTTGAGAACGCGTATGAATGCGAAAGGGAAATTTTAGAGCTAAAGGTGAAAGCTCAACAGCAGCGCGAATTGGAGCATGAACGAGCCGTAGCTCTATTAAAGCAACAGATAGCTGAGGCCGAAGGGAAGCTGGAGCACCGGAAAACGGAGGAGACATCATGTCCAAATTTGCAGTAGTGCAATCAGTTGAAATCGGTGAACACGAAGCGGAAGTTAGCGAACTTCATGAAATTCAGGCGAGTCAGGAGATCGTCTCGGTAGAGTCGGAGGAGTGCGGCGCGGTTACCGCAAGTCTAGAGGAGCTTGAGTCGGAGGTTGATGATGCCGGCGTAGGCGCGCAAGAGCTCTTGGTAAGCTCCACTGGGGAGGAGAAAGCGCACCTGGTGCAGGATAATCATGAAATGATGAATCGTGAAAGTGAAGTCCGCGATCGGAGCGGTAAAGGAGCGCCTTAGTACTTGATGAGCAAGAGGGCGTACATGATAAGAAGGAAGTCGAGAAAGTCCCGAAAGGTGGACTTCGTGATAAGGCGCGTCGAAAAACGCGAGTTCGAAACAAAGTAAAAGTGAGAGAACGAGGCAAGGCAACCGAGCAGGCATCGAGTTGACGCCGGGGAACAGTCGGTCGCAAGAGGCGAAAACGCAAGGGTATGTCTCGACAGCGGGCGTTAGGTAGACGCAGGAGAGAAGTAGCTCGGAAGACGCGTGCATGTTTGAAAGAGGGCAAACGCTGCACCCGTACAAGGGGTTCGCGACCGCGTCCATTAAAAAGACGCGAGAGAAGGTAGTGGGATGAGGCGTTAGATCTTGAAAGAGGGCAAACACGGCGTCCGCGAGGGAATTTAGCAAAGAAACGCCGGACAATGTTTGGCAACACGAACAAAGGCCGCCGCCGTAGCGGTAGCGAGCGTTTGAAGAAGCGTGCAACAGCATGGAGGCACACGAGAGAGTTGTGCAAGACGCCGGATGAGAGGAGGATTAGACCTAAGCCAGAAAGATTCTTTTTGTGGCCACTGAAGAAAAGAGATTGTCCGCCGTGGTGGTGTAGTGGTTACGATACTCGGCTGCCACCCAAAAAACGCGGTTTCTATCCCGGCTGCGACGGTCGCATTTTCGATGGAGGCGAAAATGCCAGAGGCCCGTGTACTGTGCTTTGTCAGTGCACGTTAAAGAACCCCAGGTGGTCTAAATTTCCGGAGCCCTCCACTACGGCCTTTCTCTCTTCTCTATCTCTTTCACTCCCTTTCCCCCCTCCCCTACGGACACTTAGCCGTGCTCCCTACATGGGCGGCAGAAATTAGCGTCCTTTCCTAACAGAACTACAATCAATCAATCAATCAATCAATCAATCAAAAGAGATTATTGGTTTATAAACGGGATGGCCTTTCACGGGAAGGAAAATCGGCAAAAAAGTCAAGTAGTTAGACGGAAATGAAAATGGACCGGAAAGTCAGAAGAGATACAAGTACGATAGTGGAGGTGGACCAAGGGCACAACAAAGCAGTTCATATATTTAAGAGAAAGGATCAACAGCAAAAAGTGACATAGGAAAAAGAAAAAGCGGGAGGTCTTAAGGAATATTAATTTTTGAAAAGAAATGAATATAGGAGCACGACGAAGGACAAAGACATACGGATGGGAAAGCTAGAGCAGATGGATTAGCACAGCAAGTACTGTATAAATGTTAGATAAGAGGAAGAGCTATATAGAGCATTTGGTGATTTAAAAGTCAAGGAAAAGGAAAATGTTTGTTCTGGCAACAAAGCATCTGCATAGGAATAGTGAAGTATTAGTAACAAAAGGGCATGGATAGAAGGATAAGATGGAGCATTTAACCGGCTGAAGGGAAAGGAAAGAGAATGTAGTGGTTGTCATGCTTGTGTATAGAGGTAGTGGTGAAAGGAAAAATAGTAAGAGTGGATAAAGCAATGAGGCAAAAGGCATACCACAAATGACGGTTGCAGCAAGGCAGTGTATATTGTGTTGGTAGCCGACGATTTGAGAAAAAGGGCAAGGTGGCCGTGAGGACATCCGCATAATGAAGAGCGCTATAGGAAAGAAAAATTGTATCTTTGTGCGTACCAACTGGTATAAATGGGAGTGTAAGGAATGCCTATTTATTCCTGCATGACAAAGAGTGCTATTGTGATGAAGCCTATAGTTTGGTATATTTGTGTATTGGTTGGGACTTTGGGCACAGATATGGGCACAGACCAAGCCTTTAGAGATTTAGAGGGGTGAAGTGTACAGTATGTATAGCTGTGTGTGCGTAGGGATTTAGTGTATTGTTCACGAGACAAACGCGAACTCATCGAACATGGACTTTTGCGATAGCGAACGTTGAGGGAAGTGATTATGTATTAGTGATGTGTGTGGTGATAACCAGAGGTCAAAATGTGCGCGAAAGTGTGTCGGTGTAACGTGATGTGTGGTGCGCTCATGATTGTCGACAAGCGAGTTACAGTGAGCCGAAAAATCAAGACATCGCAAGTCTATTTTCAAAAAAGGCAAGAAGATTTGGCAAGGTTCCGGAGAAGCAAACAGAATAGGAGGAGAAAGCACTTTTTTAAGAAAAAACTCTTAAAAGGGGGGGCCAATGTCATGAGTAAGAGGGGCCCAAAAACAGGTCGCCAGGCGAAACGGAGAGATGGGCGAAGTGGCGCGGGAAAGCACGCGCCGTCGACACGTCAGTGCTCACAATTGGTTGAGAGCGGGTTCGTGGCACGCGACTCGAATAGCGATCGGTGATGGAGAAGGCTGAGCTAGCATTCTCTGCATGGCACCGCTCGACGAAGGGTGTCTTGCCAGCTACGGACTGGTGACAAGGAGACGTGGGCGCCGGGCTCCGGGGGGCCGCCGATCCGGCTTACGATGGAGCACGGACGTAGGAGTGGCAGCGGCCGAACTTCAGCAGTTCCCGGCGCACCCGCAGCGCTCCACCTTCGCCGGCAGAATGGGACGACCAGCAGAAGAATCGCTGCAGAGGCCCGTGTACTGTGCGATGTCAGTGCACGTTAAAGAACCCAAAGTGGTCTAAATTTCCGGAGCCCTCCACTATGGCCTTTCCTATCTATCTCTTTCACTCCCTTTCCCCCTCCCTCACGGACGCTTAGCCCTGCTCGCTACTTAGGCTGCAGAAATTAGCATCCTTTCCTAACCGAACCACAATCATCATCACCACCATGCCGCGGGAGGGACAGAGCCCCCGCCATAAGTTGCTTCGCATATAAAACTAGGACGGAGGGAGAACCATTCACCAGCAGCTTAGTTCATCAGTTAACGTAAGAAATTGTAAAACTTTCAAGGAGCCGCGATGGCATATTGATATGTTGCAGCGCGCTATACAAAGATACTTTAAACCCGTCAAATGCCTTAGCACAGCTACATACTAAATGCCCTCATACACGCACTGTAGAATTTATCGCACAAGTGTCATTGCCTGAGTGGACCAACCATGAATATGCTATCACAGATCTTATGAAGATTAGAAAACGAATTTCAAACACCTGCAGAAATGTCTTAAAATACACATCGCACAAGGAATGAGCCAATATCCATCCACTTAGTGCAATCTAGTTTCATTTATTGCTTTCCTCTATTGATAGCGTTATATTCGTAGATTGTATTAGGAAGTCACATTATTTGCAATGCCTCAGAGCACACTTCAGGAATAATGGCACCAACAAATAAGTTAATGTGATTCTGAGATGTCAAGAAACGCGGGTAACATATGTGGAGTAAGGAATTCTTGAATTTTCTATGAAGAAATAGGAGAAAATAAGGGTAGAAGAAATGATCCTGAAAATGGGGTTGATACCTGTGTCCTAGTGTCACGTGGTAGTGGCGCACACAGCACTAAGGCGAAGCACGCAGGACTCGAGTGATGTCAGGAAAACTGTTTATTGGGCGAACTTGCGCCCAGCAAAACAAAGCCAATGAAAACACACGGCAGCAGCGGCATGAACATTCCTCGGTCGACGGAGACTTACAAGTGGCGTACTGCGCCGGCTCTTATACACGCGTCATAACGCGTTCTCGCATTATCTCTGGAGTTACAGAAGTTACTGAAATATGCGCATCAAGCATGCACAGTTTCAAGAATGGTCGACGCGGTTCCAGAGGTGGCATGCAAGATAAACGCGGCCTCTGTTGTGCTTAACAGAAGGTGATAACAGTGCTCCCCGCAAACAATCAAAACGAGCGCGCGTGTCACTGGGAAGTGATAACGGCTTTCCACATAAACCAAACAACCGCACGTTCCAATAGGAAAAGATATAACACAAAAGCGTAATATGTCCTCCCAGCTGCAATTGGACGTTTCTTGTGCCTCGGATGCCGCTCGACAGCGGCTGGACAATGCGCGTCCAGTTGCGGGGCGGTAAACTGTGCCTAATTCTACATTATGCTGGCAATGGGCTTCCCATGGTAATACGACTCGAGAGAGAACGTCCGTAGCTGAGTGATGATCGAGTGTAACCCCCGTATTCACAAACGCACCTTCACTCAATGCTCCTCCTCGACTTCACCGAGTCGAGGCGCAGCGCCTTCCTCTCCTCAAGGAGCCGCTGGGTTTCAAGAACGCCACTCGAGCGCTCCTCCGCCATGAGGCTGCTCGAGAAACATTCCTTCACTTGAGTTACGAAAGACGCATCTGGTAGCGATGGTGTACAGCCCAATACTACAATATAAGTACTAGAATTTTCGGTTGAAATGCTAGCCAACGACTTAAAAATTATCACCTATTATTAAATTTATGTTGCATTGGAAGTTATAAGTGAAATTTGAAACATTATCAGCTAGTTTCGACAGCGGGCGATGCTACGTTCATCCAAGCCACGCCACAGCCGAATCCGCTGGGACAGCATGCCCGGACAGGTCCGGATGTGCGACTGTTCGCGTATTGTGTGCGCGCGCCAGATTTTATCTTGATGTTCCGTAGTGCGCTGTGCAAGCTGCTTGTCGCATCGTGTCGTACCGACTCCAAAGGAGCACTGCAAACATTGTACAACTACCTGAAGAAAACTAATCATCAACCCGTTTCTGCCGACATTGCCAATTTACACCAGCTAGCTTTTACCGTAGGACAGTGCATTACATTTCAATGGATACCAGCTCGCTGCGGCATTCTGCCCAACGAAAAAGCCGACGAAGCAGCACGTAACGGTCTTCGATATCAAAACTGTAAGCGAATGTCTTTCACCAAATCTGGTACTTCCCATATGGCTAAACGATTCGCTTACGAATAAAGGAACCGGTTGTGGAAGTTACCGACACATCATCACCCTTTCTTATACTCAGTCAACCTGTATCCCAAATCAAAACTACAATCCAACATTCCTCGACATCTGGAAACTTTGTATCATCGACTACGGCTGAACATTGCATATTCAAACGACTTACGGTACCGCTTCCATCAGGAGACAAGCCCACACTGCAGCAACTGTGGCTCTACTGAAACCGTAGAACATATTTTATTTGAATGCAGAGCGAACAGTGATGAGCGTGCGCTCTATGAACATTGCATGCAGTCACTTACACAACTCCCTTTATCACCCCAGCGTGTTTTAGGCCCTCTAGCTTGCCCCACACAACAGAGACGTGCGATGGACTTTTTGTTTACATATTTAAAAAGTATAGGTGAACTCGAGAGACTTTATCTCCGTCGTCACCATCACACACCCATCATGCAACACATCCTATCACATCACTGCGGGTTGGTGAAAACGTGAAATATCATTGGACGCAATTAGACAGCATAGTCAGAAACACAAAGCCCAACTTTTTTCTCTTTTCTTTTTCACTGTCTCTTGCACTTCCTCTCCCCAAACTCCCTCCCCACGCAGAGTAGCATGTCAGCGATATTTCAACGCCGGGTAAATTCTCTGCCTTTCGATAAAGAGCTCTCTCTCTCTCTCTCGTGGCGTCCTGCTTGCCCTGACAGACGGCGACATGAGCACGGACGACAGCGTCACGCGCGACGGCGGTAAGACGACCGCACGGAGGTTAGTTTACACGCGCGAAGAGTGCGAATTACTGTGTAATTTGGTGACGCGCCACAGATCGGTAATTGAAAACAAACACCGACAACGTGTCCAAGCGCGCTAAGGACACTGCCTGGGAGAAACTGTTATACGGATATGATGCTTTTATCCGGATGTGGGTGCAGTCTATGCACGCTGTCACCCCGGGGAACTTGGCAATTCGGTGGAATTCGACCATCGTCTCACGGAACCCGTCATCGGTGTCGTGGAACTTCACGACGGCTGGGAACAAATGCTTCGCGATCACCCGCGACACACGTTCGATGATGCGGCTCACTGTCGGCTGAGACACATTCACCAGGTCGCCGCCACTACTTGAAACGTGCCTGCTCCATAAAAGCGCAACGCAATCAGAAGCTGCGTCATTGGTGGAAGAGGGTGGCCACGGTTGCTGCAGCTCTCCTCAAGGGGCAATCAGTCAAGCAGCTTCTTCACGCTGCACTTCGTGAAGCGGTAGCGCGCCAGAAATTCGCTGTCGGTGTAGTGATCCATTGGATTTATATGGTCGCTCAACCGTCGTCGTGGTATGGCTACGCAGTTTTCTACGTCGTCAAACAGCTCGTCGACGCGGAGCACATAGTCGACAAACGAAGCGTAATCCGCCATGATACTTCACTCAAGGAAAGCTTCAAGGTAGCTCTGGCCCTACCTTGACTATCTCAAGTAAAACGCTCGAGATTTCCTCCAGTCGAGGAGCGCTTCGAGTGGAGGGTGATATGTGAATTGGAAAACGGCCCTCAAGAAGCGTTTCGAGTGAAGGGTCGAGTCGAGGAGCGTTTATGAATACGGGGGTAAGAACTGTTAGAATCACCTTGCAGCGACCGCCTCCGCCGCCTCGCTGCGTTAACATTACACTAGCGATTACTAGGTGCTTCTGAGTGCCATATTCTTCACTTCGCTTAACCGCTTCTAGATATCAGCACCACCCTTATGCTTGCGCGGAGAGGCGAACGCACGCATATAGGTGGAGCAGAAAGAGTTATGAGGGAGAATATGAGGCGCGTTTGTACACCTTTCAGCATGCGATTGAATAGCGCACTCGTGTTCGGCACCTCTCACGGTGGAACGGGCTGTCGTGGGCGCGATTCTCAGTGCGACCGCGCCCACACAAACTGTTCTACTGGTTTTTCCTTGTCCTTTGTACCTGTATATTTACTGTGTGGAGTCCCTTAGGTGGCGGATCTGTTCTTGGAAGGCCACGGAATAAAACATTTTCGTTTTAAGCGATAAAACCAAATAAATAACCGTGGCACGAAAGTAGCAAAGCTTAACATTGCTGGGGTTGGCCGGAGTTTTCGCCGAACCGAAGCAAGGTGTCATAATAAGTAAGTAACACAACCACGCCTGCGAAATGTGAACGCACTTGAACCATTCAAATGGCTACAGCTTTACTGCCTGTCAGTCTGCAGAGAGCGAATGTGAGAGAAATTTTTGCGATCTGGAGCTCGCCTCACTTATTTCTTTGTATTGTAAGAATGGTTACACGAGTGCAGACTACTTCTCGGTATTTCTCGGCATTGTAACAACGATTGCTATGAGGCATGGCTTGAATTCCTTGCGCAAGCGTTATCCAAACGCTCAATGGTCCAGTTACGCAAACACGTAAATGGAAGAATTAAATTATATATATTGCCAATACCCTTCGTTCTTTCAAAAGTGTAGGTACACTATGTTCTGTTAGGAAATGAGAGTTCAACTTACCAGCATAGACAGTGCTAGTGCAAGAATTATGGAGCAGCGCAGTTTCCTCATTGCTGAATTGGCGCCGAGCTGAATTTCCGCAAGGCAGGAAAGTGGCTCTTTTAAGCGTGCTCGCGCAGTCACACGGCTATGAAGCCGCCAACATTGAGGATTTTATGGTTCACTTAGCTTATTCAAAGGTAGCATATACTTGAACAACGAAAGAATAATATACGTGCGAGGCAACGCTTAGTTCTTAATAGAGGCATTTAATCGTTTCTGTCACATAAATCAGACAATAATGAAGCTAGCATTCACCATTGTGGCGGCAATTTTTTATATAGGCAAGGGAATGGAAACGTATACATATATAAACATTCGTCTTGCTTTATTTGCCCGCGATTGTTGTCAGGTGCAGCTGTAAATTTGTAGTTCTGAAAACACAAGCCTCTGGACAATAGCATGAATAGAAATATCAGCTAACAAAGAGTTTCTTACACAAATCGCTCCAACACGAACGATAGCCGCCTTCCAGCACGGAAGGAAAATAAAGCAAATATTTAATCACCTGAGGACATGCACATTTTGAGAAATCTCTAAACTGAAGGGAAAGCTGAAAAGTGTTTAACAGATAGGTGCCAGCATGTTAGCACCAGTTGACAAATACCACTCCGTTAATCTTTATAATATTTTCGAAATTTTTTAAAAAGCTACGAGAAGACGGTGGCACTAGAAAAAAAAAACACGAGACACCTTAAGTGCAGACTGTGTGTTTCCTTCTACTGCCCCCGTCTTCGCGCGCGGTTTTTAAGTAACGTTTGAAAAGATGTGAACCAACCACTCCGCAAGAACGTTCTACTTGTTCTTTATTACGCGTAACGCGTGCGGCAATATGGCGTAAGCTGCTCCCTTTTAAGCATGTGAACGATGGCTTGCCCAGTTTCAGCTTTAGCTCAATGCTATCTCTTGCGCGAAAGCATGTATCATGATTATGGAAGATAGCAGCCGTTTCTTTTGTTGATGCTCTCAGTGCTACGAAGGAGAGCCGCAGTTTTCGCGATGAATGATTTATAGGGTCTTACGTCCAGAAACCTTGAGATGATAATGAGAGACGCCGTAGTGGAGGACTCCAAGAACATTTCCTACCTGGGCTGCTTCACCTGCACAGACTTCGCACTTATGGTACACGCGCCTAAACAAATCGCCTTCGTCAAAAGTGCAGCCGCGCACATAAAGATGCACGTAATTTGCTTATTTTTAATTAGCCTTTCAGGGTACCCGTCTATTGCCCTTGGACATTCGTTCCGGAGTGCGCGAAAAAAATTATACGGCCATCGCCTCCTATCCACTGAGATGATATGTGCAGTGTTCCGAAAGTTGGAGAACGACATGGTCACTTGACTGCGAGGCTCTCACACCGCACTTTCCTTCTATTTTTGTGAGTGTTTCGCTATGGTGGGAAATCAGCTATGCTGAGAATACTGACGAAGTGAGAATAAAGTTAGAATGCTGACGAATCATAGGCGCACCGTGATGTCGTGCGGGAGACGCACTCGCGAAAGCATGCTCAGTACGCTACATTGGGTGTTTTACGTCACCAAGCCTTAAGGCAGATTCTGTTGTCTTACTTTTCGCATTATCACATCCCTAGAAGGTTTTCAGTTTACATTGTTCAATGTTCCATTGGAACTCGCGCTTTGAGGGGCGCTGAACCGAAGGCTCAGGGTGGTTTAAGGCACCTAGCATGAATGTTCCCTGAAATCTCACAGGACACGGGCCTCTAGCCTATCGCTCCTCTCATGATGCTTCCTTGGCCAGGATAAAGGCATGATTGAACCAGAGTCTTTTGCATTGCTGAAGCTCTGCGCCGGCTGCTCCTGAGAGAAAGTGGTAGAGGCACTGCCATGAAGCTCGCTGCAGAAATGTACATGCTGCTGCGACATATGCTGTTTAATTGTTATATTGTTCAGTTTTGAAATGCATTTAGCCTAGGACAACACCAGCAAATGAATATATTACGATGACTGCCAGAGATCTGGTTGAATTCAGCGCGAGTGGCCATTGTCGAAGCTGTTCGAGTGCTTCCAACGGCATTA
>JABSTT010003249.1:0-31286 GCA_013339685.2 Hyalomma asiaticum
TCAATTATGACTCTTTACCAGATCGCTCAGAACACTATATTCTCAAGTTTAGTGTGTTCCTGTGAGGACTGTTACAGCTAATTTTGCCATTGTAGGTTAGGAAGGAAGGAAGGGAAAGGGAAATAAAGAAAAGCAGAGAGGTTAACCAGAAAGGCATCCGGTTGGCCTTCAGTGGGGGAATGGAAAAGGGGAATAGAAAGATGGGACAGAGAGAGGAGGAAGGGGAACAAAAAAAGAGACATTGTAGGATGACTCCATCAGTCAAAGGCATTCGCTCAAACCCACTGTCTTCAAGAAGCGCAAAAGTGCTTTCAGTGCCTTGTGGGCCGACGAGCGTTGAGAGCGGTGTTCAAGAAGCGTCTGCATGGAAAGTGGCCGATCGTTGAATTGTAGTAGTGTATGAACAAGGGTTTTCCTTTCCGCGTCAAATTGTGGCCAGTGGCAGAGCAAATGGTCAAGGGTCTCTTCGGCGTCGCACACCTCACATGCTGCACCGTCAGTGGCTCCAATTAATGTGTTGTATGCCTTTGTGAAGGCATATAACATATTAACAAGGATGATGATGAGTGGGTTTTAATGGCGCAAGGGCCAGTCTTGGCTAAAGAGCGCCATTTCAATGATCATGTATGACAAGCGAGCTAAAAGCATTCGATGGTATGGCGTTACGGGGCTGTAAAGGGGCCTAAGATTGAATCGTTGTAAAGAAGCATAAAAAGGTAGATGCTATAAAATTATGGCGGTGATACACGATTGTCTACGGTGAAAATGTGAGCATAAAATTACCGCAAATGCCTGCACCAAGCCTTTGCACCCAAAGGTAATTAACAAGGAAGTGAGGCACCATTAACAACAATTAACATCATGCTAATTAACAAAGAAGCGACGTATCATGTCGAGGAAGTCCTGATGAAGGG
Source organism: Hyalomma asiaticum (assembly GCA_013339685.2). Taxonomy (NCBI): domain Eukaryota; kingdom Metazoa; phylum Arthropoda; class Arachnida; order Ixodida; family Ixodidae; genus Hyalomma; species Hyalomma asiaticum. The sequence goes on from JABSTT010003249.1 coordinate 915, forward strand.
CGGAGAGAAAGGATTTTGTCGGTACAGTCGCGTTCGTCTGATGTTTGGCGAGTTCCACGCAGCCAGCGAGAGACTGCTTGCCAGGTGCCGAAGCTCCATTGCAGCATCTGTCCTTAGAGCAGAATCGAAGCAATGTTCACTTCTTGATGCAAAGTGCGAGCTGTGCTTTCTGTGGAGTCGTTTCCACTGATTCCACAGTGTCTGGGCACCCACTGAAAGTCAATCTCGTGGACATTTTTTCTGAGGTGGTGGTGAAACACAGTTATATCGTACATCAGCTGCATGTGGAATCCGCACCTAAGAAATGACCGTATGCACAGTAACGCCGCCTTCGAGTTGAAAACACAGCCCATTTTCTTGGCCTCTCAGTGCTAATGAATTCTAGTGCATGACGCAGAGCTGTGAGTTCTGCCACCGTGGACGTCGTTTCATAAGACGCAGTGGCACACCGACGGGGGGGGGGGGGGTTGTAACCCCCCCCTGAGGCCGACCTAACCCCACTTCCCACTCCGTAACTGCTCCTATGTCATAGAAGAATGTGGTGCTAATTTCTTTGCAAAACGCCGAAAAAATAATAAAAATAATCATCGTCATTGATGTTACTATTATTTAGCATTTTATTTACTTTTTTACACACGCAACAACTGTGTAATCGCATTGCCGGCCCTTCGTGAAGAATTGAACCCCCGCTGGCAGAGATCCTGGGTGCGCTGCTGATAAGACATCTTCAGTTTAAGCGTTATCCCCCGCATTAGCACAACCATGCCGTTGTTGATTAAATTTTAGTCATTGAAGGGTAAGTTTTAGAAAAGAAGATGGAGGCCAACGATGTTTTTCAATTTTTCACCGAAATTCAAAGGCCTGAATGTGACTATGACATATAACATATTTCAAGGTATATTTTTCATATTTTACCTTATGAGGAGTCCCTGGTTTAGAGCTAATTAGAATTATGTGTATGCTTAGACACTATCAGAATTTTCACTTTCCTTGAAGAAGAGTATATACAGTGCAGTATTGTAATATCTAGAGGCCCTGCTCTGTAAAAATATGCAGACATTATACAGCCGTCTACTACAGTAAAGTTTACATAGCCAGCAAAATCAGCGCAACCGTGTCACATTTTTTATATATTTTTGTACAATATAATTTAAGGTCGCAGTTAAAATACAAAAATCAGTGTCTTTGTGTATGCGCTCATTTGACACACTTTTGCAACACAAAACTCGTTGCTTTCATGCTACAGCTGACATTTCTCAAGCATCGGGATGTTCAGCCGGGTATTCTGCACAAAGGACATACCAGAATTTTATTTCAGGGGCTCGGGGTTAGGACCCTCTTTGTGTGTGTGTGTTTTGTTTCAACCGTGCGAGCCGTCCTGCTTGGCCGGTGTTCAGTGGCGGCGACGTGACGAGATTCGTGTGCTCAGTTATTGCCGCCAGCGTCCGTGTGTTCATGGTCTCACATTCGCCCATACCGGCCATCGGCGGCGGTGCGCGCTCACCATTCAAATTCAAACTCTACCGGCACCGCAGCACGCATTTGTTGTTGTTTTGTGGGGTTTAACGTCCCAAAACCAGCTCTGATTATGAGAGACGCCGTAGTGGAGGGCTCCGGAAATTTCGACCACCTGGGGTTCTTTAACGTGCACTGACATCGCACAGCACACGGGCCTCAACATTTCGCCTCCATCGAAATGCAGCCGCCGGGATTCGATCCCGCTACCCTCGGATCAGCAGCCGAGCACCATAGCCACTAGACCACCGTGGCGGGGCATCGCAGCACGCACAAAAAAATATATGCATCCCTGTGAAGCGTGTTCTAATAAAATATTTTTGAAAGTTTTAAAATTGACTGCGTTGTTTTTGCGATAATTTATAACGTATTATGGGCAACAAAGAAAACATAAAATTGGTCACGGAGGGACGGAGGCCCGGGGCAGCCGGCGTCGCATGGGATTGCGCGCCAATTTTTCGCCCGGCCCGCCCGGCAGCTTTGCGCGACGCGAACGCGTCATTTCGGTTGTGGTCTTTTTGTGCTGGAGCTTGTTACGACTTGTCGAGTCTTAAAAAGAGAGTTGTTCGTTTCGACATTTTAACGGATCACAGATGCGGCAAGAGCTTTTCGGAAACATGAAGACGCGGTGCTTTGGTGAACTTCGATACGGTGCCGCTAAGGACCGGCTGATATTACGGTGAGTATTGCACTTCTTTCGATCTGTTGTTTTCTCATTGTGGTTGATGCATTCTTAGCAGACATATGTATGCGTTCATGCCCATGCAGATCCCGTGCATGAATGATGAGAAAAAGAGCACTCCGAAATAATAAACTACTAACCGAACGCGTTTTGCGCAATGAAATCCTTGTCGCCGTCATTACCGAAATCTCGCGTTTCCATATAGTTTTGTTTTGCGCGGTGGCTTCCTTTTACATTTCCTTACTTTTTTCTTTTCTGCGCGCGCTCGGTGGTTGACAGTGCCCTTCTCAGAAACGTTCTAATACCACCTATATTACTTAACATACTTTATTCAAAAGGCGGTTCCGTGGTCGCCTCAATGAAGGAGTAACGTGAGCAGGCGCAGCGTTCAGGTAGAGCGTGGCGGCACGTATGTACTGTATGTATAGAGCTATTCCACGATTTCAGCGTACTAACCACGATTGCGTCATAAAACCATACCGAACAAATACTGACACGTTTCGATATTCTTACTTGCCAGATGTCATAGAAATGTGGAACAAACTACCAAACGCTATTGTTTTAAACGATGCCACCGACTTGGAAAATGCTGTAGAGGCGCATTTACGAGACTGTTCAATGTAATTTTTTTTCAATGCCAAATGATGTAAGCGACATCATGTTCATTGTAAATATTTTGAAAAATGTCAGTGAATTTTGAATTGTTATTTTGTATTGTTATTGAATTCTGAATTGTTATTTAAGGAAATACCTGTTTCCATTGCGAAGTGCCCAATGTTACGCAACTTTATGTGCCTTGTACATTTTTTTTGTGTGTAATTGTATTGTAATGACCCCCTCCGACCTCTCTGTTATGACCCTCTGTGAGGGTTGACAGTATTAATAAATAAATAAATAAATAAATAAATAAATTGAAATAATTATGCACGCTCTCGCTGCACCAATCTGGCCTTTAAAGCTCTTCGTTTTTTCGCTCTCGCTAGAACACTATGCATAAATGAGCTCACGTTCTTCTCCTTTGAGCTCTATCTAAGCCATAAACATGGCTCAGTTCGCCCATTTTTCCTTTCTTATTCGGTGTCTGGTATTTTACGTACTTTGGAGTGCTTTCAAAGCCACCCAACTGTTATTTCTGCAAATATGCGCTTGCATCCTGGCAGCCATTACATGCAGGTGAATAGCACGAGCATAGTGTGCCTTAGTTGATGGACCTGTGCAAGAGGATTACTGGCAGGCAAAATTTGTCACTTTGTTGAAAGGACAAATTGGCGAAGGGGAAGAGCCAGTTGCTTTTGGACCAGGGGCTGTCGAGGAGTATTTACCCATTTTTATTTGCCTTTCATTGTGATAGCAGATATGACTAGTGTAAGGGGAAATTTTGTTCTTGTGCATAACGCATTGCTGTAAAATGCAATAGCTCTGCGTAATGCCAGCTGATGTCATATCGAGCCTTCATATATAAATGAAGGAGGAAACTTGTCGTTTCTCCAACTTTTAGCTAGACTTCTTAAATGGAAACTAAAGATAAAAATGCACTTTCCCATGTTGCTGTAAGCTTTGCATAGCCTATATTATCTGGGAAATGTGTGCACATATCAAAGACAAAAAAATATGAAGACAAGGGGCACTTTCAGCTGACACGCTGCCAGTAAGCAATGTACGTGTTATCCAGAGGTCGTAGGGTGGACATCCACCAGCAACAGGTGTTTCTTTGTCCTCTTTAGTTTCTTGCCATTTCATGTCATAGGCTTTTATTAGGTTGTGTCTAACAAAGTAACAAGCCCTCCATCCATTTACTTTGTTTCATTATACCATAGCAATGGTCCCGCTGTGGCAGACTGCGTTTAGGCAACATGTACAGGTTTATTGGTCAGCAGCCATGGCAGCAAGTGTGGAACACGCTTACAAAAAGTGTTTCATGTCTGAGTGGTGCAGGCTAACCAGGATTATTCAAACCGGAATACCCAGTAAAGTGGACAGGGGAATGCCTGCCACAATGGCTCACTTGGTAGAGCATTGGACGTGTTATTTAAAGGTCGTAAGCTCAATCTCTACTGATGGAAGGCATTTTTCTGTCCTCCTTTAAGACCTTTCCTTTTGTCATAATTATTACACCTTCCATGCTTCCATTGCCTGTTGGCTTCACTAGGTTGTGTGTGTGTGTGTGTGTGTGTGTGTGTGTGTGTGTACACACACAATCTAGCATGTGTGTGTATGTGTAGACAACATACACCACAACACATGTGCGTGCACACACACACATTTGGTAATCATGGACGACAGTCTTTGGAAACAAAGATGATGCTCATGCATTGAGAACTAGAGCTGAAGAATCCATATCCGGTGGTGTGCAGTGCAGTTCATGGCTCACTTACCAAGCAAAATGTATTTTTAATTCAGTAGGTGTCAAAGGTGAGTGCGGGAGTGTCTACCGTGATTTTCTGAAATGGTAGTTCTTATGTTCACTTTCACGTCTGCACAAGCGTTAACTTATTCCGTTCAAAGTGTGCCCATGTGCTCTCACACATTCCTGAAAGCAGTGCCTTTAGCATCATTCGGCGTGCCTATCTACACCCTAGCTACCGTATTTCAAGGAGTTGCAACCCTTGATGTTTAGCAAGCCACTACTCTCGATGATGTCATCAAAGGCTTCTCATGCCTCGTGCCATCACCCTATTGACAGGTGGTGGTGACACATGGGCTAACTCAAGTAGTGTAGAAGTCACTTCTTCCAGGAACATTAAAAAGCAGTGATCAAGAAAGACAGCTGCACACATTCGGTGGCACACATTGCTGCTTGTGCTTGCAAAGTTGATTTCATGGGAACTAGCACTTTGGGCAACAGTGGTAAGGTTTCTGCACTGGTCTGCATGCTTATTTTACTTAAAAACAAAGAAACATTTGTGTGAGTGAGTCATTAGTTGTACTGCACACACCAAGATATGATATGAATTCTTGAGTGTTTGCATTGATGTATGTGTGTCATTTTGTGATTGTGTCTATATATTTCTTTAGTGAGAGACTGACAAAATTTACATGAATGTGAGATCATTCTCATTATATGAGACAGCTGAAAGTCTCCTTTCTCCTAATTTTCATTGCTCTCTGTGTGCTGTTTTTATGTTCAAATCTCTCACTTGAGGTGTAAACATAATCAGCTAGCCAGGCAGCCTGTTTGTGTAGTCTATTCACTTAAGTTTGACAGCTGACAGGGCTAGCAGGCAAACACTTTGCTGGCTTTGGTCATTTGAGTTGTAGATAAAAATACAATATTAACTGAATTAGATGCTTTGAGTCAGTAGCCACCGCTAATTCACCAAGAGAATCTAAGTGTCCAGTGTGTGAAAGCTTAAACTTGCAGCAGAACTGATAGTTGGCCGAGTTGATAGTTGTTTATGGTGAAAGCAAAATAGACAGTGACATGGTAAATGCAGATGGAGTGCTTGCCTAACAATAGGTTTCAATCCCTGAGAATTTCCATTTATGAATATTGCTTAAATTTTTAGAGTCTGTTTATGTAAAAACTTATTAGTTCTTTTTGCACATGCTCAGTGCAGATATGTGGTGCTTTATGTTTGTATCTTATTCCAAAAAACAAACAGTTAAAGGAAATCACGCAATGGAGGCTAAATGCTGAGGCCCGTGTACTGTGTGATATCAGTGCATGTTAAAAAACGCCAGGTGGTCAATTTTTCCCGAGCCCTCCACTATGGCCGCCACTAACCTCAGAAATCATTCAAAGGGATCAACAACTGGCTGGAGCATATGAACAAACCTATGTGCATTTGCAAAGACCCTGAATTATGGTGATGGGATCGAGCACCCTTTCACCGTTTGAAATTGTACGTCAACTGCTGCAGTTCATATGACCATAACTCGGGCTTAAAATCGAAGTGGGTGCTTAAAAATGCAAAAATGCAGACTAATCCCCGCCGACCCCTTCGAAAGGACACTGACCCGCCGCATTCCAAGCCCATACGCGTGTGTATTCCCTAGGTTCAGGGTACCAGCGAAGCGCTCGCACGTGTGCTGTCTGAGCAGGGAATAAGAGTAGCACACAAGCCAATTTCCACGCTTGGCCGTTTCTTTCCGCTGCCGAGGGAGAGAGCGCAAGGTGTGATTTACTCCATTCCTTGTTCAGATTGCGGCGCGTCATACGTGGGAGTGACCAAGAACTTCCCAGAGAAGCTACGGCAGCACAGGAACGATGTCCGCAAGTTCGACAGACAAAGGAGTGCATTAGCTGAACACAGCGAGGTGCACGACCACCGCATCGATTTTGACAACTCACGCGTCCTCGACTTGGAAACCAGTTTTCACAAGCGGCTCTTTGTAGTGTGAGGGATGAGAGTGCAGGTGGGTTGGGTGCGGATCTCTGAGGTGCACTATCTCCAGTGTCAATGCAGTGCTGAGCGAGGGCGGTACATCCAGGAATTGTGGTAAACAGATGGGAGAAGTCATCGAGCACCTTATTCATAGATGGTATGCCTTCAGATGGAATAGTGCTCCCAATGCCTTTGACCAGAAGCACTTCTTCGAAGAGGCCCTGCAAGCAATAAGATTCATCGTCTTCTATCGCGAGCGCGGCGGTTATATCCTTGTCACGCACGACGATACACAGGCAACCACGTTCACACAACCATTTATTATCCGTGCCACATTCCGACTGTCCGCGTCCCGATCCCGCGCTCCGCTTCCCCCCGTTCACGCGACACCCACGCCATCTCGTTTCTCCACTGTCAACCACACACAGCCTCGGAGATCCACACATGACACTTGCGCCACCTTGTTCCTCCGCCGTCAACTACACACCAGCCTCAGAGATCCGCACCCAACCCACCTGCACACTCATCCCTCACAGTGGAATCATGGCACATTCAGGCGACACCTGGAAACGTGAACCGGTCTGCAGGTGCAATGCCAAGTGTCTATTTAACGGACTCCGGCACCTGGTTCAACATTAGCATGACCCCCCTCGGCTTGAAGAACCGGAAAAAAAAAGAGAGAAAGTGAGAAAGGAAGGAAGAGAGAAGAAAGAAGGCCTTATAAGCACTGCTGCTTTCTGGTGCCCTCCAGTCACCCCTGAAGAAGGGTCCGAGTGGGACCCGAAACGTCGGGTTTTTTCAGCTTTAGAAGTAAATTTTACTTTTAAATGATTATAATTTGGTTGGTGTCCCCCTGTTTTCACCTTTAATTTAGACAGATCTCTGTCAAATGTTCACCTTTAAATAAAAACGCATACATGCCATATTGTTTGCTTTCAATGCAGTAAAAATAGTCTGCACTGGAAGCGGTGCTGCCTTCGCAGCATCCGAAAACCTGCTTTTAAAAAACCGTGGAGCATGCATATGGTGTCTCCCAGGTGTTGTGCGCATGCGCTCAGCCATGGTGAACATGGCGCAAACACACTTGATGGCTGTCTGGCATTGTTTGCAACATGTGTTGCGTATCAGACTCCATAGGCAAAAATTTTGATAAGAAATGTCTCATGGCATTTTCCTCATTGTCAGTGCATGAGAAGAGATTGAGTGGTAAGCTTTCCATTGAAATGAAGTGAACAGGTACCTTAAAAATTGGTTGTCCATTTCTAAGAGTAAGCAAGCATTTGTCTAGCTTACTCCATTGTGTTTGCTGCAAATTTCACAATGAGTGTATCCTTGCAGTTTCTTGTGTTTTAGAGCAAAGTGCTTTAATGACTGACAAGCTTCATGCATTGTTTTTTCATATTTTTTCTCCATTAAGCTTCGCAGGCTTAAGCGGCAGATGGGAATCGACTTGCATGATGCCCAAAACCACTCCTGAGTGCCGTTGCAAGGAAAGTGGTCATTACCCAAAATAAATGCCATCCAAGGTTTCCCTTGCGACTATAGAACAATGGTTCGAGGATGCCACTAAGGACAACAAAGATGGTAAAGGAGCTTTCCTTTTTTTCAAATGCACTACTATTCTTTGCACCAGTTATGTGTGCAGGTCATGTGAGGAAAGTACATTTTAAGGGGTCCTGAGCGACCCCTCGTGCTTGGTGAATAAACAATTTCTACAGATAGCAGATAATGCAACTAACAGCTCTGAAAAAGTTTCTATTCGTGCGTTGCATGCAGAGTTCACAAGTGACCACAGTTGCCGCTTTCTTGTGAGCCCTCCCTTTAAACAGATTCTAGCCCTTATTGTCTTGAAAAATCTGCTCTATTTTGTCATGAGATTGCTGCTATTAGCTGACAGCTGGTATAAATCAAGAGCAGAATCTGGGCCAACTGTGCTTTGTATTGGTACTGTGAATTGTAGTTGTGTGTAAATATACTGACTAAGGTAAGCAAAGTTTCAAGTTTTGATATAAATGACAAATCTCATGAGAACAAAACTCTGCATGACCACGCATGTATATTCGAGTGAAACTGTATGGCTGTGCTGTTCTTTTAGCATTGAGGTCCTTGTGCCTCATTCGTCTAGATTAGCTTTGAATGCCATGAGTGTCCTTACACCTTGGGAGCTGGTGTTTTTGTGCAGACTTCAGTACACCAGCACTGGTTTTTATGCTGTGCAGTTGCTGTTGCCGCCATAGGGTGCTGCCACAAACTACACCGTGGGTATGTGGCATTATGATACTGAAAGTGTACAAACGAATGATAAATGAAAAAAAAGGAAATCATAATGGTGCAACTTCTCTTTCTGTTGTTGGATGCTTGTTGGAATAAATAGGTATGCTCTGAGCCTGCAACAAACTTAAACGGATTAAAAAAAAAACTTAAGCCCTTTCTACGTCAGTGAAATCTGAGTAAACAGTGGAGCTTAGGAAAGAGTGTGGAGTTCACTATCATAGTACTATCATTATCACTATCATGTACCAGTGGTCAGAGGGCAAGGGCAGGTCTGCTTTTCCCTTCAGTGCAACCGAACACTTTTCCTTCCTTTCTATCACTTTTTCCTTCTCTATCATGTATCACTGTCATTCACCAGTGGGCGGAGGCTACATTATGTAAGGAAAAGATGCACAATACACGGACACAAGGGGTGAGGAGTGGACAACCCTTGTGTCCGTGCTTTGGCTGCCTTTTCCTTGCATAATGACTCCTTACCAACTCTGAGCTTTCTGTCCTTTTAGGCAGAGGGTACAAAGTCGAGGCAAAGTGTGGGTCCACCTTTTCCTTCTGCACAAGAGTATGATGATGATGATATTTGGTGTTTTGTGGTGCAAGGGCCAAGTGTGGCCAAAGAACGCCGAGACAGTGAATAGTATGTCTGCTGTGATTGGTGTGTTACAATGACGGATGGTACGTGGCTGTAAGGGGGCCTAAAGACAGATCGCTGTAAAGGAGCATAAAAACAACATAGGGTAAAATTATGGCAGTGACGTGTGAATGAATGAGAAATGGTCATTGTACTAAGAGAGAGAGAGATAATGGGCGGAAGGCAGGGAGGTTAACCGGAAAGGTAAATATCCAGTTTGCTACCCTGCACTGGGGAAGGGGTGAAGGGAGACAGAAAGGGATAGAAAAAGAATAAAGAAAGGAGAGAGGTCAAATCGCGCAAAACACACAAGCACGGCATGTGTCACAGACGGTTCACGAGGCCCGTTGCGCGCAAGAACTTGAGCACAGCCTTCGTGGCTTTCTGCTGCGAGACACTATCTCTCCGGCATTCCAATATGGTTTGCTCGGACAGCGGTCGATCATCAAGGCGTGACAATTCTGTGGCGAGAGTCTGTCGCTGGGAGCAGTACCCAGGGCAATCGCAGAGGACGTGCTCAATCGTTTCCTCGCTGCCGCAGTGAATACAGGCAGCACTGTCTTCTAGTCCAATGCGACAGCCGAAACTTCGTGTGAATGACGTGCCTAGCCACAGGCGGCAAAGCACGGTAGTTTCACAGCGGGTAAGCCCGCGCGGAACTCGCAGTTGTAGTGATGGGTCGAGGCGGTGTAGACGGGTATGTAGAAGACCAGGAGTGTTCCACTGCGCTATAGTCATATCACGCGCAAGTACTAAAATATCTAAAATGAAAGTAGCACGACACCTACCAAAATCCTTTGTGGACAAAGGCTAGGAAGCGCGTGCTTTCTCCAAGAAAATGTCGCAGCAGCAGCCTCTGTTTAGAGGCCATGCTACAGGTCACTTGGATTGATTGATGAGTGGTGTTTTAATGGTGCAAGGGCCATTTGATGGCCAAAGATACAGGTCACTTGGATACATGACTCGGAAATTATGTATATCCTTAAAAACGCAAGGAGAGATTCATATTTAAAAAGAGGTTCATTGCCCAAGAACATAGAAGGGTGCAGTGGGAGGTGCTGTCGTGATGGTACTGGAAAATGTCTTTTCCTCTGGGGTTCTAATTCGTGGCATTGAAGGAGAACATGAAGTACGCTGAGCGGCTTACCACAATTGCATACAGGCGGATCACCACCGGACAAAATGTGTGCATGTGTGCTGTGCGTGTGCCCTATACGTAGCCGACAGTGTTACGTCTGTACGGCGCGTTTTTGATGTGGGCGGCCAGTCACCGAGGTAAGGCTTGATTACACGTAGTTTGTTATGTAACTGTTGGTCCCATGTACGCTGCCAGTGATCCCCCAGCTTTTTTCTAAGAAAGGGTTTTAAATCCGTTACAGGGACAGCTGTGGATGACTGCGGAGCGTTCGTTTGGACTAATGTTGCAAGCTCGTCCGCCAGTACATTTCCCTCAATTTCACGATGCCCTGGCACCCAGCATACTACCACATGCTGTTTGGATGTGTAAATGGCACATAGGAGGGAATATAACGAGACAATGACAAGGTTTTTGTACTTTCTGATAGTTTTTAAAGTTTTAACAACGCTTAAAGAATCCATGTATATGATTGCATTGCTAATTCTTGATTCTTTAATGTGTGTTGCTGCCACCAGGATTGCGTAGGCCTTGGCTGTGAAAATGCTGGTGTTTGGGTGGAGAACACCGGCATCCGAAAAAGATCTACCCACCGCTGCATAGGACACACCCGCGTAAGATTTCGACGCATCAGTGAAAAATGCAGGACATGTGTATTTGTGTGTCAATTCACGAAAGTACATCTGAATGTGTAGAGGTGGGGCATGCTTTGTGACATTCATGAAGGATGTGTCACAATTTACAACCTGCCATTTCCACGGCGGGGCGTGGAAAGTGGAAGCCATAACGTGGTGTTCGAGCAGCGGGACACCCGTTTCTTCAGCTAGTGCTAGCACACGCAGTGCGAACGGCTGTTTCACTGTGGCGCGGTTTTGAAATATTTGGCTGCTGGACATGTCATTTACAGCAGGATATGTGTCATGAGTAAGGGGGCCCACAAACCCAGGCTACCCGACGAAACGAAGAGATCGGCGAAGTGGCGCGGGAAAGCACGCGCCGCAGACACGTCGATGTGGATAATTGGTTGTCAGCGGGCTCGCGGCACGCGACCCGAGGAGAGATCGGTGATGGAGGAAGGCTGAGCTGGCATCCTCTGCGCGGCACTGGTCGACGAAGGGTGTCTGGCCAGCTACGGACTGGTGACGAGGAGACGAGGGCGTCGGGCTCCGGGGTGCCGTCCATCTGGCTGACGATCGAGGACGGACTTCGGAGTGGCAGCGGCCGAACTTCAACAGTTCCCGGCGTACCCGCAGCGCTCCACCTTCGCCGGCAGAACGGGACGACCGGCAGAAGAATCGCCGCAGAGGGCCGGTCTTGGTTGGAGACAGGGCATTACATATGAGGAGGCCTAGGCTGGGCTAGGCCTAAGCGGTGACTCGCCACGTCACAGGTGAAGCAAGGTGGCGGACAAGGACGGACCTTGCGTGAGCGGCGGCCACCACCAGCAGCACCTTCGACGACAGCTACGGGACATGACGCACCAGAGAGCTTCGACTCTAACCACACCGCGTCGAAGGCAACGTAAGAGCGTCCTACTACACGTTGACCGGCAGGGAGCTAACTCGCACGTAAACGCGAGGCACAGTGTTAAGAGACTCCTGTTGGGACTGCGCCTAACGCGGAGGATGGGTAGTTAGGTTATTTAGGTTGTTAACTTTGTTTTTCCCTAGTTTTCTTTTGGTGTGCGATTTGATGTTTGTTCGTCCTTTGCGTGTCTTGGTGTTCGTTTTATAAAGTAACGTCTCTTTGTTTTTGTTAACTCTTAACGCCTGTCGCCTCCCTCTCACTCTCTCAATCCATCGGAGCAAGCGCTCCCGAGATCCTCACACACAAACTCGTGACAATAATTGGCGAGCCTTTGGCAGAATTAACATCTCCAGGCCCAGTGACGAGAGATCGTCGGAGGTTGCAAAGATGGATTGGGATTGGTGGGCAGCGATAGCGAAGAGCAGGAACTTACGTGGCAAAGACGCGTTAAAATTTTTTGATGAGTGCCAAAAAGAATGCGTGAGAGAATTAGAAGCTGTTGGCTCAGTGCAAAGAACGCCAGCTCCAACTTGAACGGGAGCGCGAACGAGAGCATGAAGCACTGGTACCTCAGCTAAAGAAACAGTTACATCAGACGGAACGAGGGCTGACGGTTGCGAATACAGAGATATCATGTGCAAATTTGCCAGTAGTGCAAACAGTTGAATTTAGTGAACATGAGGCAGAAATTAGCCAACTTCAGAAAATTCAGGTGAACAAGGACAGTGTCTCGGTAGGGTCAGAGAAGGGCGACGCGGTTACGCGGTTAAGTCTAGAGGAGCTCGAGTCGGAGGTTGAGGATGCGGGCGTGGGCGCCCAAGAGCTGTTGAGCGCAGCGGAGGAGAAAGCGCACCCACCGCCGCTGCAGGAGAATCAAGAGTGCATTGCAGGCTGCTGCAAGCACGTACTTGATCGCGAGTGGATTGCAGGTTGCTGCAACTCGAATTTTAACGGGGTCTGCACCGATGCGTGCCCCACAGTGAAGGACGTGACATCGAGTCATGATCCGCGTGACAATAGACCGATCTCACCGCATGATCTGCGCATGCGCGAGTTTCCAGGAGCGGCGCCGCCGCCATCTTAGTTGTAGTTCTCAAAGCACAGCTGATACGGCTGTGCGTGCTGCATGGTATAAGTTTACTGGCGTTTTTCACGAATCCTTTGGCGTGGACGACGATTGAAGGCGTCAGAAAACGATGTCCGAACCTCCTGTGACCGTGTTTCATTCAAATTTGTCCCGCGATGTAGCCCTGTTAGAGAGAAAAAAAAAGAAAATAAGAAAAGGTTGGGATGTAAACACGCGACCTGGTCGCGATATCGTCGTTAGTCCGTGCGCCCCTGTCGCTTCGAATTGCTGTTACCCGTATTCGCTGAATAATTCGCAATAAAAAAACAAGTAAAGACGCCTCAGAGCACGTGTCGTACAGAGACAGAACGCCAAGAGCGCGGAATGGTGAAAACTGAAGACTCAGTCGAAGGAGCAATTTTGCGCTTGTTTTGTCAAAGCAAAACTTCACATGCACAGTGTGTTGTTAGTACAGGGATTCGATCACAGTGATGCGCTAGATGTGAATGGGTGGAAAACGATCGCGATCAAGAGGTTAAAGGCGCGTCCATCTTAGCGGAACGATGACCTGCCGCACACCGTTAGCGAAAGCTTACGGGCCGCTGCTAATATCGCAAACGACAAGCAGTTCCTGCTGCATAAAGTACGGATGAATCGGTGAGTAACTTTGGCGACAGGTGCAAAACGACGAAAAAGCGGCAGCCCGCTCTGCCCGCCGCCCTCAGACCCGAAGGCTCGGCGCCGATGTCGTCGCTATGCCTTACCGCTTCAAAACTGTGTCGACATAAACTCAGCAAGCGTAAGACCCCATGCAGGCCGCTCTCGCTCACATAAGATGACACGTTTTGTCACTGGTATTTACTCTTGAACTTGTGCTCGCAATAAAATCACGCATTGAAAACCGAAACACCGGCGGCACCGATGGCTGCTATTGATGCTGGCGTGGCGTAGCAACAGCCCTGCGCAGCGCTGGGCTTGTATCAAATCTTATTTTTTAATAAATGTAATTTAAGGAGAGGTTGGTGCCCACGTGCGGCGCCGGCTACTCCTCTTCTCTTACAGGGTGGCTTACATCACAAGGTTACGTTCAGTTCATCAAAGCTCATCAATACAAGTACTCGGGCACGGACACACATATCACAATACATCACATCACACATATAGGGTCACTTTTCCAGTACGCATATCACATTACATCATAGCACACATCTTTCGTTCACGTTGACGCTTGACTGTCGTTATCGCTCGCAAGAGGTTAAGCATTTTCTAGCGAGCACAATTTTGTCGAGAACACAAGCTGTATCCACTCCGACGCCGTTGGCGGAGACCGCCCGGCAAGGTGATCATGCACACGATATATGGATCGTTGCGGTCACTGATCGGTACGTCCGTGATGTGCCTGAGCTGTTATGACGCTGTAGGGCATTGCTAAAGTGTCGTGCATAAAAAAAAACAAAATCGCAAACACTGCTGAACAAGCCGTGTGCTGTACGAGCCGGTCTGTCCGACGCACGAGTTCCTGCCGGAGCTTGACATTCTTCGCGAACACGAGAAAAACCGACGCGCTTTTGTTTCAAGCTGTTCTTGTAGCATCCCGGCACATTGGACGTAAATCCAACCATCAAATTCTTCGAAAGAAGGCCGATAAAGCTCGTTAGCGCCGTTCGCCGATGCTGTGGCCACGCATTTGAGCGTACCGCGACCGCCGCGAGTACTACAAGTTCCGGCATGCACTGCGGCAGCGGTGGCGCAGTGAAACTGCGCGGTGAGATCGGTCTATTGTGCCGTGCTCGAGAGCGAGCACCGTGAAGTTGAAGTCCGCGATCGGAGCGGTACAAGTAGGACTGAGGAGTTCACTGTTGAGGAAAAGGCAGACGCGGACGCTGCCAACGGACTTGACGCTTTGATGATTGATTTGTGGGGTTTAACGTCCCAAAACCAGCTGTGATTATGAGAGACGCCGTAGTGGAGGTCTCCGGAAATTTCGACCACCTGGGGTTCTTTAACGTGCACTGATATCGCACAGCACACGGGCCTCAACATTTCGCCTCCATCGAAATGCAGCCGCCGCGGCCGGGATTCGATCCCGCGACCCTCGGATCTGCAGCCGAGTACCTTAGCCACTAGACCACCGTGGCGGGGCAGGACTTGACGCTAAGACGCGTCAAAGAAGGCAAGCTCGAAAGAAGCAAAATGCGAGCGAGCGCGGCGAGGTTAAGGTGCGTCGAGCAAGTAGACACCGTAGAAAGGTCGTTCGCAAGAATCGTTCAATGAGCATTAAGAGGCGAAAGCGCGGGGGACTGCGATCGCGACAGTGGGAGAGTATGGAAGGGGCGCGTCAGGCTGAAAGAACACAAACGCAGCACCCACAGAAGGGGCGCGCGAGCGCGTGCAGGAGGTGGACGCGCGAGACAGTGTGTTTCGAAGGCACGTTTGACATCGAGAGAGGGTAAACGCAGGGGCGGCGCCGAATGTTTGGAAAGATGTGCTTTAGGGACGGGACGCACGAGAGTTGTTCGGAGAAGATGTGCAAAATGCAGAAAGAAGAAACGCTTGGAAGGATTAGACAGTGGGAACAAACGCCGCCGCCGTAGCGTGCGTTTGAAGGAGCGTGCAACAGCATGGAGGCGCACAAGAGAGTTGCGCAAGACGCCGAATGAGAGGAGGCTCAGACATAAGGCAGAAAGATTCTTTTAGTGGCCACTGAAGAAAAAAAGATTATTGGTTGAGGAACAGGATGGCTTCTAACGGAATTGAACAGTGAAAGGATAAACGGAATAGATGGCCAGAAGGAAACCCGTAGAGCAGGTAAAGTAGGAAGGGCTAGACAGAGTACTTAGTGATTTGAAGGCCAAGAAAAATTAAGAGCGATTAGTGGGACCATCAGAAATTGGTATAAAAAAAAGGTTGGAGGAGGATAAAGAGCATTTGGAGATTTAAAGGTCAAGGAAAAGGAAAGTGATTGGTGCGGCAACAAAGCATATGCACAGGAATAGTGGTTAAAGGCTAAGGTTCACGGAAAAGAAATTCGGCAATACTATCAAGTAGATAGACGAGATAGAAAATTGACCGGAATGTTAGAAGAGACACAAGTACGATAGTGGAGCTTGAGAAAGTGCAGGACAGTTCAGTTAAGTTTAAAGAGAAAGGATCAACAGCAAAAGATGACATAGGAGTAAGGAGAAAAGAAAAACGAAGCACGAGGTCTTATAGGTTGTTGAAAGGAAAGGAACATGGAAGCCTTTGAAAGGACGCAGACAGAGCCTGTAGAGGTTTAGAGGTGTAACTGGAAGGGAACTGAATGAACATTCATGACTCTCGTGAAAAGTGAACATTGGTGGGAGTGATTATGAATTAGTGGTAGGTGGTATGTCCGCAGAGCCAAGAGTGTTATTGTGGTGAAGGGCACCGTTATGTATAGTTATGTGTTGGTAGTGATGATATAATGGATGGATACAGTGTATTGATATAGTGTATTGTAGTGCAGTGTTCAGCGGACACAAACTCGAACTTAACATTAACTCTTGTGCTTGTGAACATTGTGTGGAGTGATTACTGTTAGTGTTATGTGTGGTGACGAGCAGACCAAAATGTGCGCGAAAATGTGTCGGTGTAACGTGATGTGTGGTACGCTCGTGATGGCCAACGAACGAGGTGCAGTTAGCAGAAGATTCAGGACATCACAAGATTATTTTCAAAAAAATAAGAAGATTTGGCATGGTTCTGGAAGATTCGGAAGAAGAGAGAAAGCAGTTTTTTAAGCAAAAAACTCTTAAAAGGCGGGTCAATGTCATGAGTAAGGGGGCCCACAAACCCAGGCTACCCGACGAAACGAAGAGATCGGCGAAGTGGCGCGGGAAAGCACGCGCCGCAGACACGTCGATGTGGATAATTGGTTGTCAGCGGGCTCGCGGCACGCGACCCGAGGAGAGATCGGTGATGGAGGAAGGCTGAGCTGGCATTCTCTGCGCGGCACCGGTCGACGAAGGGTGTCTGGCCAGCTACGGACTGGTGACGAGGAGGCGAGGGCGTCGGTCTCCGGGGTGCCGTCGATCTGGCTGACGATCGAGCACGGACTTCGGAGTGGCAGCGGCCAAACTTCAACAGTTCCCGGCGTACCCGCAGCGCTCCACCTTCGCCGGCAGAACGGGACGACCGGCAGAAGAATCGCCGCAGAGGGCCGGTCTTGGTTGGAGACAGGGCATTACATATGAGGAGGCCTAGGCTGGGCTAGGCCTAAGCGGTGACTCGCCACGTCACAGGTGAAGCAAGGCGGCGGACAAGGACGGACCTTGCGTGAGCGGCGGCCACCACCAGCAGCACCTTCGACGACAGCTACGGGACATGACGCACCAGAGAGCTTCGACTCTGAACCACACCGCGTCGAAGGCAACGTAAGAGCGTCCAACTACACTTCGACCGGCAGGAAGCTAACGCGCACGTAAACGCGAGGCACAGTGTTAAGAGACTCCCGTTGGGACTGCGCCTAACGCGGAGGATGGGTAGTTAGGTTATTTAGGTTGTTAACTTTGTTTTTCCCTAGTTTTCTTTTGGTGTGCGATTTGATGTTTGTTCGTCCTTTGCGTGTCTTGGTGTTCGTTTTATAAAGTAACGTCTCTTTGTTTTTGTTAACTCTTAACGCCTGTCGCCTCCCTCTCACACTCTCAATCCATCGGAGCAAGCGCTCCCGAGATCCTCACACACAAACTCGTGACAATATGTGGGATGGTTCCGTGTTTGCCGTTATCTTCAAAAAATAACTGAAAGACAGGCACAATCTTTGTATATGTAGTGACCATTCGTCCGATTCCGCGTAAAGGCTTTCCACAGGGCTTGTTCGGAAAGCACCTGTGGAAAGGCGAATGCCTAAATGGTGGACAGGGTCCAGCATTTTCAAGGCGGTTGGTGTTGCGGACTGGTAAGCTATTGCCCCATAATCTAGACGCATGCGTATCAGGCTTTTATGGAGGCTCATAAGACATTTTCGGTCGCTGCCCCAACTCGTGCGGGAGAGCACCTTTAAAATGTTCATTGTCTTCATGCATTTCTCCTTAATGTACTTGATGTGTGGTAAAAATGTGAGCTTCGTGTCTAGAATTATGCCTAAAAATTTCTGTTCTGTTTTAACGGCAACACGCTCACCCTGAAACTCTATACGGGGATCGGGGTAGAGGCCTCTTTTCCTCGAGAACAGAACACAGGAGCTCTTCTGTGGATTCAGAGTGAAACCGTTCTCCTCTGCCCATTTACAGACCTTGTTGACACAGAGCTGAACCTGTCGCTCGCATGACGAGAGATTACAAGATTTAAAACCTATTTGTACATCAACATATGTTGAATAAAAGATATTGCGTGGGATGTACGAACGGAGGGAATTCATTTTGATAATAAAAAGTGCACAACTGAGGACTCCTCCATGCGGCACTCCAGTTTCTTGCACGAATGGTCGTGAAAAGACGTTACCCACTCGAACACGGAATGTGCGATTGGACAGGTAGCTTTTGATCACATTTAACATATTACCACGTATACCTAAATGCGAGAGGTCTCTCAATATTCCGAAGTGCCACGTGGTATCATATGCTTTCTCCATGTCAAGGAACAGAGATAGAAAAAACTGCTTATGAACAAAAGCTTCGCGAATTTGTGTCTCTATGCGAATCAGATGATCGATGGTGGAACGACCCTCTCGGAATCCGCACTGATATGTGTCGAGGCGTTTGTTTGATTCCAGGAAATGTAATAGTCGGCAGTTAATCATCTTTTCAAATAATTTGCACAGGCAGCTAGTCAGGGCTATAGGCCTGTAACTCGATGCAGAAGGTGGATCTTTGCCATGTTTTAGGATAGGTATTACAATGGCTTCTTTCCACACAGAGGGAATTTCGCCAGAAAACCATACGGCATTGTAGAGGCAGAGGAGAGTTTTTTGTGTTTCATAGGACAAGTGTTTCAACATTTGGCATATAACAAGGTCAGAACCTGGGGCAGATTTGCTGCAGCTGTTTAGCGCTGCCTGCAGCTCAGCTAACTGGAATGGTGCATTGTATGGCTCGTTTTTTGCACACTTCCTTTCGAGTATTTGTCTTTCTATTCTCTCTTTGTACTGTTTGAATGTATCTGAATAGTGGGATAGGCTGGACACCTGCTCGAAGTGTGCGCCCAGGAAGTTTGCTTGGTCTTCAAGGTTGTTACCCTCCGTCTCTACTAAAGGGAGTGACTGTGTCTGCCGGCCTTTATCCTATTTACCCTGTTCCAGACCTTAAGTTCGTCCGTATAGGAATTGATACCTGATAAAGGCATAAGTGGAACCAACTCGCTCAGGATAGGGTGGATTGGAAATCGTTGGGAGAGGCCTTCGTCCTGCAGTGGACCTAAACAGGCTGATGATGATGATGATGATGAAAAATTTCTGCCAACTTTCCCTTCTAGCCTGTCGGCGCGTTCTTCTTCCTTCGGACTTGTTTGAAGTTGATGAGATTCTCTGCAGTTGGGTAGTCGCGCAGTAGACCCCACGCTTTGTTCTGCCTTTTGCGGGCGTTCCTGCAGTCGTCGTTCCACCACGGGACACGACGTCTGCAAGGACCACAACTTGTTTGGGGGATACATCTTGAAGCAGCGTCAATAATAAAAGCGGTAAAGTACTTACAAGCAGAATCAATTTCTAAGGAGGAAATCTCGGTCCACGAGATACTACTGAGGCTTTGGTATTTCTCCGAATCGGCTCTGTCTACCTTCCAAGTTGGAGCCTGAGGTGGAATTTCGCTCTCTTTTTGCGTTCTCAGTAGTGTGGGAAAATGATCGCTCCCATACGGGTTTTTTATAACCTCCCAGATAAAATCAGGTAAAAGAGTAGGAGAAACAAGGCTAAGATCAATGCATGAACATGATTTGTTCGCCAGGCTAAAAAACGTGGGTTCTTTCCTATTTAACAGACATGCACCAGAAGAAAAGATAAAATTCTCAATTAAACGACCTCGTGCATCGCTCCGAAAGTCGCCCCACAGAGGGCTGTGGGCATTAAAATCACCTAGGACGATATAGGGTTCGGGTAGCTGATCCATTAAAGACTGAATTTCATGTTTCTTCAGCTGATAATGAGGGGAATGTACAATGAGCAGATGGTAATAAGTCTTTTTAAGACTACAGCACGAACGGCCACTGCATGCTTCGAGGGCCATTTGTATCTGCAAACCTTGACACGCTATGCTTTTATCTATTATGATGGCAACGCCACCAGATTATGCGATAGCTTCATCTCGATCTTTGCGGAAGATGACGTGGTGTCTGAGGAAATTTGTGTTTCTTGTTTTCAGGTGTGTTTCCTGTACACACAGCACTTTTGGTGAGTGTTCATGTATAAGTTCTTGGATATCATCAAGGTTTTTCAGAAGACCTCTCACATTCCAATGTATGATTTGTGTATCCGTTTCGGGTGAAAGTTAGTGCTGTGCGTACTGAAACAACTGTTGCCTTAAGTCGGGGAGCCCTTGTCGGGACCCCTGATAGGGGTTCTTGATTTTTTGATACGCTCAAGCGATTTGCGCCGTTCCTTCGGCGCCTGCGACGCCGAAGGAACGTGCGACAGGTGCGAGAGTAGGCTGCGTAGGACAGGTGCGAGAGTAGGCTGCGTGCCCACCCTCACAGTTTGCACAGTGAGGAGCTTCAACACAGTTGTCTGAAGGGTGGTCATGGGAACTGCACTTTGCACAGGTTTGACGGCCACGGCAGCTCAGAGAGCCGTGACCAAAACGCTGGCACTTAAAGCAACGGCGGGGGTTAGGGATATATGGTCGGACTTTCAGTTTCAAGTAATCTGTTTCAATATATTCTGGAAGTGTGGTTGTACCAAATGTGAGTATTAGGTGCTTTGTGGGGATCTCTTTATCATCACGCCTGATTTTGATTCGCTGTACGCTTATGACTTGCTGTCCACTCCAGCCCTCTAAGAGCTCACTTTCGGTCAGGTCCAGCAGGTCTTGATCTGATACTACTCCTCGCGAGCTGTTGAGGGAATGATGTGGTGTCACAGAGACAGGCGTGTTTCCAAACGAGACAAGTTTCGACAGTTTTTCATATTGTGCTTTGTCTTTAACATCAAGGAGGAGATCTCCGCTAGCCATTCTAGTTGCTTTAATGAAACGATCAAGTGTTTCAGTGAGGCATTTGGATACTACGAAGGGGGAGATAGTTCTGGCATTCTTGTCTTTTTCACAGTGAATCACATCGATTCTAGGAAAAACTTCTTGACGTTTTGTGAAAATATTTGTGGTGTCTTCGGTGCGCCCCCTCTTTGTGAGGGGACGATTAGTGAGTGGGGGAAAGCAAGTGGTGGCCATAAGATATGTCTAATTTCGGCAGCCATGCCAGCCGCCCACCATGGAGCCCAACATGGGGATGCGACAGCATATTTATAGAAGGCATGCCAACGCCAGCTGTACACAGCTACTATAACCCAATATCATGTGCACAAGAGAGGGCACATACACAAGGTTAACCCTTGCCGCCTGGAAAACTGAAGTAAAATGAAGAGAGGAGAGGACAAGAAAGATTAAAAGAGAGAGAAAGACGAAGATAAGGGGAGAGAGAGATAGGAAAAGGCGACTGCCGTCAGTCCGGGGGTGCCGTCTACGTGAAGCCGGGGCCAAAGGGGTGTGTTGTTTATGATGATGATATCTGGTTTTTTTGTGGCGCAAGGGCCATTCGTGGCCAAAGAGCGCCAGGTCTGTTGTGATGGATGACAATGCATATAAAATTTAACGATGTATATAAAACCGGGTGTAGATGGTCCTAAACAACTCGATGACAGGATGCAATATGGCTGTAGAGGGGCCTAAAATAAATCGCTGTAGGAAGTGTAAAATATGTAACGTATAAAATTATGGCAGCAATGCGGAGCGATGGCATATGATTTAAAGACATGTGACATTGACTGTAGTCGTAAAATTGGAGAGATTAAAAACAGCACCAGTACCTCCCCGAGAACCTTTGCGCCCAAAGGCAGGGAAGCCGGTGCTTTCTTTAAAACCGCTAATGCAGCAGCGGCCTCTGTTCAGAGGCCATGCTACGTATCGCTAGGAAATATGGTGTGAAAGAATGAAAAACATGGCAGGGTGTAAGGGAAGGTGCTGTCCTAATTTTATTTTAAAATGCTTCCTTCTCAGAGCCTCTAGTTGTGCGCATTGCACCAGGACATGTAGCACGGTAAGGGGTTCACCACATTTTTTCACACGTCGGTTTATCCCCACCGGACAAGAGTTACGAGTGTGTCGTGTATGTGTGCCCTGTCCTGAGTCTGCAAAGTGCCACTTGTGTATGGCGTGTCTTTGCTACTGGTGGCCGATACTCAATATTCGGCTTGATAACATGTAGCTTATTGTGTGTTTGATAATGCCATAGGCACTGCCAGTGAGCCCTCAGCTTTTTCTTCAGCAAAGGTTTCAGATCCATTAGCGGGACACTTACAGATGAGTTGAAAGCGTGTGCATGAGCGAATGAGGCTAGCTCGTCGGCCAACTCATTGCCTTTAATCTGGCGATGCCCTGGCACCCAGCACAACACTACATGTTGTTTGGATGCATACAAGGTAGACAACATTGAGTATAAAGATATAATTACAGGGTTTCTGCGCTTGTTCAGAGTTTTAACAGCTTTCACCACGCTTAACAAATCAGTATAGATGACTGCCTTGGGTATATGCAATTGCTTGATATGCTTAACGGCCGCCAGGATCGCATATGCCTCCGCTGTAAAAATATTTGTGTTTGGGTGCAAAACGCCGGCATCCGAAAAAGATTGGCCGACGGCTGCGTAAGACACGCCAGCCTGGGACTTTGAAGCATCTGTAAAAAATTCCGGACAAGAGTATCTATTTTGCAGTTCTAGAAAGTACATGTGAATATGTTCGAGAGGTGCATGCTTAGTGATATCCTCAAAAGATACATCACATTCTATGAGCTGCCACTGCCATGATGGTAGTGGCACACCAGGGGTCATGACATCATGTTCATCGAGCAGCAAGCCCACTTCTTTGGCAAGCCCCCTTACTCCTCAGAGTAGGGCTGTCTCAATGATGTACGGTTCTGAAAAATTTCGGAGCTGCACAGATCATTTATAGTTGTGTATCTTGGATGTTTGATGTTTGCATTTACTTTCAAGAAATACAGAAAGGCCAGGTAGGTTCTCTTGAAGTAGAGCGACCACTCATTCGATACAACGTAGAGGCTGTCTATGGGACTTGTTCTGAACGCTCCGGTGGAAAGGCGAATCCCTAGGTGGTGGACAGGGTCCAACATTTTGAGGGCGCTCGGTGTGGCAGATTGATATACTATGGCCCCGTAATCCAGACGAGAACGAACAAGACTCTTATACAGGTTCAAAAGGCGCCTTGCGTCACTTCCCCATTTAGTGCATGACAACACCTTCAGAATGTTCATAGTCTTCATGCATTTATTTTTCAGATATGTTAGGTGTGATACGAATGTTATTTTTCTGTCTAGGATCACACCTAGAATTTTCTGTTCCGCTTTAACAGGCAAATGCTCACCCTCCAGCACGATGTCAGGGTCAGAGTGCACACGCCCCTCTTTCTAGATGAAGAGGACACATGTGCTCTTTTGGGCGTTCAGCTTAAAAGCATTTTCATCTGCCCATTTTTTCACCTTATTCAGGCCAAGCTGCACCTGACGCTCACAGATTGCAAGATTGCACGAGATAAAACCAATCTGTACATCATCAACATATACTGAATAATAAATATTTCGTGGAATATACAAACGCAAAGAATTCATTTTTACGATAAAGAGCGTGCAACTTAATACCCCGCCCTGTGGTACGCCAGTTTCTTGCACAAATGATCTTGATAAGGCGTTGCCCACGCAAACACGGAACGTCCGATTGGTCAAGTAACTCTCAATCACATTTAGCATTTTACCATGTATACCAAAATTCGATAGGTCTCTCAGTATGCCAAACCTCCAAGTGGTATCGTACGCTTTCTCCATGTCAAGGAACACGGAGAGAAAGAACTGTTTATGGACAAGGGCTTCGCGAATTCGAGTCTCGAGGCGTACCAGATGGTCAGTAGTAGATCGGCCCTCTCTAAATCCGCATTGGTATGGGTCAAGCAAGTTGTTTGTTTCAAGGAAATGTATGAGCCGGCGATTTATCATTTTTTCAAAGAGTTTGCAGAGGCAACTTGTTAGTGCTATAAGGCTGTAGCTTGACACAGAAGACGGATCCTTGCCCTGCTTCAGGATTGGGATTACTATGGCCCCTTTCCAAGAAAAGGGAATTTCCCCTGAAGACCATATGGCATTGTAAAGCGAGAGGACAGCGTTCTTTGTTTCAGGAGGGAGGTTTTTCAGCATTTGATATATTATACGGTCAGGACCTGGGGCAGATTTGCTGCAGGAGCTCAGCGATGCGTGCAGCTCTGGCAAAGAGAAGGGTTGATCGTATGCCTCACTTCCGGTGCTTTTCCATTCTAGTTTCTGTACTTGTATTGCTGCTTCGTATCTTTTGAATGCTTGTGAATAATGCGATGGACTAGATATGCGTTCGAAGTGTGCACCAAGGAAGTCCGCTTGGTCTTTCATGCTGTCTCCCTGCGTGTTTACCAGCGGAAGAGAAACTGTCTCATGGCCCCTTACTCTATTAACCCGGTTCCAAACCTTAGATTCATCTGTATACGAGTTTATACCTGACAGAAAATCTTGCAGGCTTTGTCTTCTGGCCTTGCGACGTGTTCTCCTGCCTTGGGACTTAGCTTTCTTAAAATTTTCAAGATTTTCGGCAGTAGGAGATTCGCGCAACTGCCTCCACGCTTTGTTCTGAAGTCTGCGCGCATTCCGACATTCCTGGTTCCACCAAGGAACTCGGCGTTTGCTAGAAAGTCCATTTACTTGAGGAATAGACTTGGAAGCTGCATTAATTATGAAGTTCGAAAAATACTCTACAGCCCTGTCAGTTGTCAATGAGGACATGTCAGCCCAAGATATACAATTACTAAGAGTTCGGAATTTCTCCTAATCTGCCCTTTCAGCCCTCCACCGGGGAGCCTGTGGTGGAGACCCGCTCTGTTGTGGTGTTGTCAGTAAAATAGGAAAATGGTCACTCCCATATGGATTCTTGATGACTTTCCATCTAAACTCAGTTAAAACGGATGGTGAAACTATACTCAGATCGATGGAGGAATAACTTCTATTTGCCAGGTTATAGTAGGTGGGCTCCTCGCTATTTAGGAGACATCCACCAGAGGAAAAAAAACATTTCAATGAGACGGCCACGCGCGTCGATGCGAGAGTCGCCCCATAGTCCGCTGTGTGCATTGAAATCTCCCAAAACAAGGTAAGGCACGGGCAGCTGGTCTATTAAATTGATGTGGTTGGAGCTGATAATTTGGTGGTATGTAGAGCGAGCAGACTGTCAAGAGCTTATTTGTAATGACGGCACGAACAGCCACCACCTCAAGTGTCGTTTGAAGTGAAAGGTGCTTACATGCTACACTTTTGTTAAGTATGATAGCCACGCCGCCCGAGGATGATGAAACATCTTCGCGGTCTTTCCGGAAGACAATATATTGACGAAGGAAATTGGTATTTTTTGTGTTTAGATGAGTTTCTTGGACACACAGCACCTGTGGACTGTATTTACTTAATAGTTCCTGGACGTCATCTAGATTGTGAAGCAGTCCTCTGACATTCCACTGCATTATGTTCATGTTGAAGGAAAAAATGGTGTCTGTGTCTCAAATGAGATGTCCAGCCTACTTTACAGGGCCTTTTGCAGGCCCTGTGAGTGGGACTTTGTCTTTCTTGGAACGTCCGAGGGAGCCCTTCCGCTCCCCCTTGCGCTTTGTCACAAGCGGTAGTGTCCATTGCCTCATCCGAGGCGCAGGGCACTCGCTCTAGCGAG
This sequence comes from Hyalomma asiaticum, assembly GCA_013339685.2. Taxonomy (NCBI): domain Eukaryota; kingdom Metazoa; phylum Arthropoda; class Arachnida; order Ixodida; family Ixodidae; genus Hyalomma; species Hyalomma asiaticum. The sequence goes on from JABSTT010003249.1 coordinate 26,982, forward strand.
CGATGCGAGCGATGTACAGGCTTCGCCCCCAAGGACGAGGCCTTTGACTCCACCAGTACGGAGGTTGAGGGTACCTCTTCAACCTCAGAACTGCCCTGGCTACTGCCAAAGCTGGTTGAGGCTTCTGATGCAGCCGAATTCCGTGGTGGTAGGGCAACCTTGGCTGCTTCTACCATAGGGGCGCTTGCCACAGCCGACAGCTCTCTGCGTGCGAGTCTGGCTGGTGGCGGTGTCTGATGCAATGCTGCCCCCTGACGCGTTGCATCGGCGTATGTGGATCCGTGGAATGGGGAAACTCTTTTACGGGCTTCCTTAAATGTAATGTTTTCCTTGACTTTCAGTGTAATTATCTCTTTTTCTTTCTTCCAGTGAGAACAAGAACGAGAGTATGCGGGATGGTTACCGTCGCAGTTTACACAGTGTGGTGCCTCCTTACAAGTCCCTGAGGGGTGACCTTCAACTCCACATTGGGCACAAGTTTGTCGACCACGACAGCTCTGGGAGCCGTGGCCATATCTTTGACACTGGAAGCACCGACGGGGGTTCGGGATGTATGCTCTAACAGCTATCTTTGTATATCCGGTTTGAATGGTGTCAGGAAGGTCGCTAAAGGCAAAGGTGAGAATTAAATGTTTTGTTGGTATCTGCTTGTTGTCTCTTCTGATGGTAATGCGCTGTACGTCAGTAACGTTCTGATCCTTCCACCCTTCCAAAAGTTCTGTTTCGGACAGTTCAATGAGATCGTCATCAGATACGACTCCGCGGACTGACTTCATCGACCTGTGTGGTGTTACAGTTATTGGAATGTCGCCAAAAGTTGCAAGATCATTAAGTCTCTCAAATTGCTGCTTGTCCTGTACTTCTAGAAGGAGATCTCCACTAGCCATTTTGGTAACCTTGTAACCGGCACCTAGAGTGTTCGTTAAACATTTGGCCACTACAAAGGGGGATAAGGTTCTCGCTTGCTTGTCAGTTTTGTCACAGTGTATAACATGGAAATGTGGGAATATTTCTTTTCGCCGGTTGAAAATGTTTGCTTCTTCGGTGCGTACCCGCTTTTGTGCGGCACGATCAGTTATCAGGGGAAATGCTCTGTGCATTACAATTGTTTTTCTTCAGCAGCGTTGGCAGCCACCCACCAGGCAGCCCAACGAGGGGACGCTACAAGGTTCTCCATACTGAAAGCATGCAGACGCCAGCCGTACAACGCTACTATAACCCAATGCGCATAGGCCAAGGTAGGCTAATCGCACAAGGTTAACCCAAGCCGCCTATTGAAGATGAAGTAAAAGAAGAGAGGAGACGACAGGACAGCATAGAAAAGAGATAGAAAAGAAAAAGGTTGAAGAGGGGGACAGGAAAAGTCGACCAGCCGATTTCCCCTGGGTGGGTCAGCCAAGGGATGCCGTCTACGTGAAGCCGGGGCCAAAGGGGTGGGTTGCCTCTGCCGGGGGGCCTTAAAGGTCCATTCACCCAGCGTCACCTCAACACCCAGGATCCCCTTTTCCCCGGACATGGCTAAGCCACGCACGGCGACACGTGGGAGGGGGTCGAAACCCCCCAATTGGCTCGGGTCCGTGGTGTCGCCACACACCAAACGCCTGCTTGCGCAGACGTCCCTGCGGGGTGCACAAGAGTATTAATCGATTTATTTCTTTTCTTCTTTCATTTGTTTCTCATTTTATGAGCATTTTTCTATATATTTTTCTTTACATAATCACACCCACTTATGCTGGTATTACGCTGTGGCACTCAGCCACTGATCCGAAGGTTGCGGGATCAAATCTCAGCTGCAGCGGTTGCATTTTGTTGGAGGCGAAATGTTGAGGCCTGTGTACTGTGCGATGTCAGTGCATGTTAAAGGGCCCGTGAAAAAAATATGGAGATGCCGCTTGTAATTTTCACTGCTTCAATGTGGATTCGACAAACCAATTCCGAAATATATCGGCGAAATATTCACTGCATGTTTAATAACGCTCTTGTGCTCCCAAAACGACTATGCGACCCTGTGTTCCGACATGGTACTAGTCAGTGATGTTTCAGTAAGATATTTTTTAAGTATAAAGGTATAGTGAACTCACGTTTGTTTGCTCTAAAGGAACCGATTTACTTGAAAGCTAGAAAGAAAGAAAATACTTAGAAACCATGCGGTGACGCCATTCGGAAACAGGGCTGCAACATGGTTTGTTTCCCGTGGCCTCTCAAGGCACGCCTAATATCGGAGGTCTGGTGGCGACTAACATGACTTCAGCTGCTGAGCTGAGGGGAGCGCACCCAGAGAATCCGAAACCACGTTTTTTATCACTAAATCAGCCCACATGATGCATTGGAACACTCCATATTGTTGATTGGAGAGTCAGTATCTTGAATATGCACTTAGTACAAACTCTTCAGAAAACATTTCGTAACCCGTTTAAAAAACAGGTGGTTGAAATTTCCGGTACCCTGCACTGTGGCATCTCATAATCATATCGTGGTTTTGGGACAGAATGCCCTGGAAATTCTCTTGCACGATTTCCCAACTAAATGCACATCTTAGTTTCCTTTCCTAAATTGAACGGCGCATTTTTCAATACAGCATATGGGTTTGCCCAGTCAGTCTTATAAGTTCTAAAAGTCTCCACATGTGAAAACCCAAATAAATATTGGAATTGTAAAGTGATCTGTATTATCTGCCATGCCATCTAATTCAAACTTCTTTTAATGGCTGATACGATGCTGCTTGTGCTGTGCTGTGTGGCCTACTCACAGACTTTTTTTCTTCCAGATTTGATGTGGGCTACTGTATCTGACGTGGTTTGCTGTACTGTCTCTTGAAAGAGTGTGAGGAGTCCTTTGTGAATTCTGTAAGTATATTTGCACTCTGAAAGTCGGGGGTTGAAATATGAAAGCCATTTGTACACTGTTATGACATTTTGGCTAAGTTCTTCTGGTAAGCTTCAGTAACATTACGCAAATAAGGTCATCAGCTCTCTTCTAGCCTTGCTTCAGAATACACAAATGTAAGTCTCATGAACTTATACTTGTATTATCTATCAACCTTAAGGGACGCTAAAGTGAAGACATGGAAGTGGTGTAGTATAATAACTTATATGAAGACAATTAAAAAGACACTGACCATGATAAAAGCAAATGAAAGCAAGACGTTTCGGCTCCTGCACGGGAGCCTTGTTCACAAGTGAAGAATGTGTGCTTGAGCAGTCCGGTTATGTAGGTCTTAAAATGTGGGGGGGGGGGGGGGGGGCATAAGCAACATGTGTACATTTGTGGGAGGTTTCCGTCATTGCCATTAACCGTGTGCGCCGTTGTTTGGATTGTCAAAGATTCCAGATGAAGCCGCGATGACCAGTTCTTTTCTCGTTCTATTATTCTTGCATTATCCCAATCTATTTTGTGGCCAGATGCTTCTGCGTGTTCTGCCAGCGCGTTCGACGAGAGACCTTTTTTACGTCATATATATGCTGCTTTAGTTTTTGCGGAAAATTGCCTGTCTCACCGACGTAACTGCCGCTACAGTCTGCGCACGGGATGCTGTAGACGACGCCTGGAAATTTTTCTTTAAATTAAATTAAATTTCTTTAAATTAAATTTTCTTTAAATTAAAGTAAACGAAAAGGCAAAACCTTTGGTGGGAACCTACATACTTACTCCACAATTACGATACTAAAATTAAAAAAAACTGATAACTTCCCCTGTGCTTTCCTAGGCTTCATTGTTGGTTCATTAAGTTTTGTTTCTAACAAATAAACGAGCCCCTGCCCTTTCGTTATTTCATAGCTTGGGCCTCGTTGCGGCACTTGTGGCCTTTAGGTAGCAAATGAGGGTTCATTGGGCAGCAGCCATCTTGTCTCAAGATCACGTTGTACGTGACGCCTTGTGGCAAAAAACAGTGTTCACACTCTCCACCATGGCTACGAGTGGCACTGCCTAACTGCCTTGATTATACGTACATAAATACCCATAAAGTGGATGGGGGGAACCAGCTTTCGTAGCTCACTGGTGCAGCATGGATGCATTATCCAAGGCAGGTCTGCCTTTTCGTCCATTTCAATTCCTTTATACTTACTCCACAATTACAATACTACAATTAAGAAACTTTAATAACCTCACCTGTACTTTCCTAGGCTTCATAGTTGGTTCACTAAGTTGTTTCTAATAAACGAGCCCTTGACCCCTTTCATTTATTGCTACATGTTACACTTGCAAGTAACCTACTTTGAGCATGGCTCTTTCTAAATTAATGTATTTAACATGTTTCTGATTATTTGCATATTTTTTCTTGGCAGGAAGAGAATGCTGTGCTGC
>JABSTT010003250.1:0-30432 GCA_013339685.2 Hyalomma asiaticum
TGCAAATGGTTCGTGATCGATTTGTGCCGTGCTACGCAGCATTTAATAATAAAAAAAACTAAATGTCAGCTCATGCTGTGGCCAAGGCGTAAAAGAGACTTCGAGTTAAATGTCACACATCTCGGATTTCAGCGTAGCCGTGACCTCCTATCGTGCGTTCGAACAGCTTAGCTCTGCTGCTGACGAATGTGCGACGTGACACTTTAATAGCTTCCTCTGTGTTTTTACGTTATTTACGGTATTCGTAGGCGTCTTCACGCTAGAAAGCAGTTTTCCGATTCTTACAAGCTTTATTGACCTAATGGAGCCGAGATGGCGGGAAGCTCCCTATGTCCAACAACAAAAGCAGCACGGTTCGTTTTTTGGCTGCCACACAAGCTTAACTGGCGTCAGGTATTCCTTTACAGGATGTAAGGTTTGATTAAGAAGACTCACTGTTTCAGAATACCCATTCGACTGAGATGGCTCTACACGCGCATTCACGACACAATATCCGCTTCGGCTTTGGTGCCAGTTATCTCGGAAGTGCAAATTGAAAATTGCTCGTTCTTTCTTTTCCATCGATTATCCGTGTCGCTCTTCCGAATATGACGAGCTGATGGAACTTCATGCGATGTGAAATTGCTCATACCGTAAGACTGCCTCAAGAAATCTCAGATAATGAATGTTGTCCTAGCATGACAAACCTTATAAAATGAGCACATCATTTTCCCGTCTAGACAAATGACGCGTCGCATTAGCTACGGCTTCAATTTGGAAGAGACTGCGAACTGGTTCGCTGGTGAATATCCTTGATAATTTTTGACTGGTATACAGAAGAATGCAGGACAGACATGGTATACAGAAAGGGTGGACTAACGAATCCGCGTTATGAAAATTCTCATCCGTTAGAAAAGCCACTTCGGCATACGCAGCTCAGGATCCTTAAAACACACCAAGCCGCAACCATAGTGACACAGGCCAAGTGAGTAAAGCCAGCACGATAACAAGTTTACTTCCCTCTGCATAAGTTAGCTGGAAGCTACGCTGATGCACTTTTACGCTTGCATTTCGAGAATTTCACGCTCCGTTTGGTCCTCGCTTCTATCGGCAGTTATAACACAAAAAACGCTAATAAATTTAGTTCTCGAAATTACCGAGAGGGACTTGTTCTCTTTGTAGACTTTTCGTATTCGGAGGCTTTCCCCATCCACCGGACAGCTTGACCGACGTCGACTTCGCCGATGCCGCCTTAGATGGTTTCGACTTCTTTTCCGGTGACGGCAGTTTTGCACACCACACTTGTTGGAAACGTAATGGAACTATTTTCTTAGTCTGTAGTAAAAGCAGGGGTCTAGCGGACATGACAAACACGTGAACAAAGAGTAGAATGTTTCTTAAAAGCTGAAGATTTCCACTTCTTTTCCAGCGGCAACAGTTCGAAGTCATGAGGAGGCCGGAGTCTTTATTAGGCAAAGCATGGTAAAGTGAAGGATTCGCAAAGCATGACACTTCCGATTGAAGTATGTGAGCACCATCGCAAACAAACGTCGTAGTGAACACACTACAATGCATGTGAAGACACTACCAAGTGAAGACACTACGATACCTGCGAAGACACTACGAAGCCCTTCACTACGGAGACGCCTTAGTGAACGGCTTCGGAAATTTTGACTTCCTGGAGTTCATTAACGCGCACTAACATAGCACAGGACCGCGATGCTTGAAGATCTCTGGGAGGGGCCTTTGCAGTATAGTAGGCGTAGACAGGCTGATGACATTGCGCATGCAGTACACGGGCCTCATCATTTCTCCTCCATGGAAATGCAGCCGCGACGGCCTGATTCGATCCCGAAACCTTATGGTGCTCAGCAGAGTGCCATAACCACTAGACCAGTGTGGCGCGGCAGCGCAAACAACCAACCATGTCATAGACACGTATGCTCTCTCATGTGGTCGTCCGTCAGCGCTGGTATCCCCATATTTCAAGGGGGAAGTGGTATGCCCAAAAATAAGTATTGATGCACACCTCACTCTGCAAAAGTAAGACTGCATCAGCCTACTTTCCCTCTCAATGAAGAATCAAGAAGTAATTCATCTGCCATACTACTATGAGAGCATATAGACTAGGTATCATGCAACCCAGTCTATTTCGCAGTCATTGTGATTTATGTATGTTATAGCACTTGAACTGCGCATGCTTCCCTGGTTTTGACAGCAGATGTATCTATTAAAAAAATGCAGTTGTGAGTAGAGTCGCTGAGTGTCCCGCGGTTGATTTCAGCGCTCCGCTTTTTTACTGAACAAAGTTTTCAACTCGCGGGTCCCAACTTTTGTTTCCACATCAACTGCTTTCCTGAGCCACCTTTGCAAGCATAGAAAGCTCACCCTAATTCGCTTTTAGCAGAAAACACTGAGAGACTTTGCTATTTACGAATTTCTTGTGCCATTGGTATCGCCAATTTCTTGAGACCCCTCCTTTTCTCGACAGAACTACCTCTGTACCGACTAGCGCCTCTTCAGTATTGCTTGCATTACTGTTTTTCGGCTATATATTATTGCCTAGACGCATGTAGCCGAAGCCCTTTACGGGCCCTCTATGTGCACCCATGAAATACCTTAATATCTATATAATCAAATAAACGTTGGCCAAACTCACCACGCTAACCAATGACGTCGTCGCCTTCAGTGGGTTCAGTCCAACGTAGACGGCAAATATCGCGGAACATAGATATACAATGGCGGCGCCATAGTTGAAGCAGACGTACTGCAAGAAAAAAGAAGCACATGGCATGAGCATGCGTTCTCAAGCCTACACGTTAAGTATGGAATATCTCCACATGCGATATGAAATTCCTCTAGCGAGCTGTTTAACGCCGTACCTATGTATACCTGCTACTGCGATTGTCGAGGATTGCGTCTTCGATGCGGCCATAAGCGTTACACCGAGATAATAGACTGCTTAATGTACATTAAGCCTTCGAAATAGCACAGCGGCTTAAAGAAACGGCAACAGCTAAATGGCTCGAAGAAATACTTCTAAAAAATTCACGCATCTTCACGAAGTTAACCATGACGACAGGGCGAAGCTGGGGATCGTTCTGTGTTACCGTGCACAATCATGCATGTAAATGGGTGAATACGCGTGTGTATATTTACTCACGCGTTGTATTTTATGCTCCTGGTCTTTCTGAGATTCCTGCGCTCCCACGTCGTAGTTCGCGCCAAATTCCGGATTAATTTAGTCAACTCGCACGCTGGCAGTCCTTACGGTTCAACTACGCACAAGAGAAAGAGCGTTTTCATAGTCAACGCGCGCCGTTCGCTCTCTCTCACAGCAGCAGATGACTGTGTCTTGGTGCACTGCCTCCGAGATCGGTCCACACATGCACACACACCGCCTGACTGCAGTCATGACTGCCCCCTGTCAAAGAGAGAGAGAGATCGCGCGCCGGGAGGCACGCGCCGAGAACGAGCGCGAGCGTGGATACGACATTACAACGGCAGACAAACCTCGACCGTAGGGAGCTTCGCCGCTAAAACTTTCTTCTGCACTTCTCGGATCCGTGCCACTTGTTGTGTGATCAAATAATGTTTCATGTCTCTATTGCACCACGTTCAGCCACCACGAGATCACCGACTGTTTGTGAAATATTGGAACGGAACAGAACAAACGGTGTAATTATTTACAGCGCTTGTAGTTTACCCTGACCAACCAAGGAGTGACACCACGTTCACCCCAGCTACATCATCGTCTTCTGTCTTTGGTGCCTCAGATCCCTGCAACCGCACATCCCACTGCAGGTCAGCGACCTTAAGCGTCACGCAACATAACTCCCCGCGGCGGCAGCCCCGAGTAGGCACGTCTATGGACACCTTGCGAAGGCGGGTGGTAACGTATTGAGTCTCGAGACATGGACAAAATAACATGGTAGCAGACCCGAAGAGGTGGCGGGATTCTCAGGCGCAGTTTCATAAGTGACCTCTGCCACTTCTCGAAGGACACGGTAGGGGCCTGAATATCGAGATAGCAGCTTCTCAGAAAGTCCGGGACATTGTGTCGGGGACCAAAGAAGAACGTTCGTCACGATGCAGCTGGTCGTAATGCCGATTCTGGGCCTCTTGAGACGTCGTTAGTCTGCGACGGGCAAGTTGACGGGTATGATGAGCCCGGGCAATAACGTTGCGAGCGTAAGCAGTGTTCGAGGATGGAGCTGGAGGTAGAACGGGGATGGAGCTAGAGGTGGAGCTAAGGTAACTAGAGGTAGAACAAGTGGAACGGGGTGTATCCTGCATTGCCGTGGCGAAGCGAATTATATGAAAAGGTGATGTATGGTAGTGGAACGTCCAAATCAAGAGCTAATCCTACACGTACTTTGAAAGCATGCCTGTTCAAGTGCATTGTCAGGCCGTTTGTCTGGGGGTGCTATGAAGTCATGAGTTTGTGCTGTGTAGAACAGGAGGGCAGGATATCGTCAAATACTTGAGAAAAGAGGATACGGCCGCGGTCGGTCAGCAATTGACGTGGAGAACCGTGGACTAAAAAAAAGAGAGCCGGGCCTGCGCGGGATCGCGGGACAGTGACAGCGTAAGCTGAAGGAGCGAACTTCCTAGCCCAGTAATTCCCAGTCCCAGAAAATGCAAAGAAAACAGGAAGACAATTTGTAAGCTCGCATATACAGCGGAAATAAACGTACAGACACCATAAGAACAGTCATGAGAAGTTTTTATTTGAAATTTCAGCTTGTTGCACATATGCAACATTGGGCAGTAATGAAATGGAGCATATGAGAGAGGTAAACGCTGGCTGAGCCCACGTGATTTCCTTTCCTGAGCGCCGGAATAGAACAGCGATACAAACTGGAGTGTGCGAAAGTGTTCTAAGCATGGTGGAACAGGGTAAAGCAATTAGGGTCCTTGTTCAGGCAGAGATACACCTGGCACTTTGAACAAGAAACAAAGGTGTAGGCTCCTTTGCATGCCTTGCATCTTGTTCTGCGCTCGTTCCAAAGGGGCCAATGCTGTGTACCATCCTTTCGGACGTCTCGTGGTACTGCACTGAGGACCTTCTTGGCCATTAGGAGATTTTCCTTAGATGGTCGTCCAGGTGCGCGCTTCCTGTAAAGCAGCAATGCGGTTGCAAGCTCCGACAGAAAGCTGCGCAGAGGCATTGTACTCTCACCTTGCTGTTGCGCGTGACGTTTCTGCAAAAACCATGCATTCACTGCTGCCATTTTGACGGTGTGCCAGAATATGTATATATACCATCGCTTTGCCCGCATTGGAAAGCGATAGCTGTAGCGCATCTTGTCTAGGAGGTCAACACCACCCATTGACATATTGTACATTGGAACAATAGCAGGGCACTCAAATGGGAAAGTGTGTCTTCTGCTTTTTCTCCCACCTTTTCACAGTCGTTATTGGGTCAATGCCCACACAATTGGAAATCAGTGTCACTGGCCTATTGTCGAACCACTTCACGGCAACCATGTTTTTCTGACCACATGACGCAACGCAGAAGTCCAATGAGCCACGACCTTTTTTCTTCATGTCTTTCTTACTCATCAGCTTGCTTGATTGTAATCTATTCTCTCGCACGGTGCCGATGTATGAGATTTTCCTGCATGTCAGCTCGCTTACCAGGTGAGGACTTGAAAAAAAGTTGTCACCAATGATGAGGTTGTTTTCACGGTCAGGGAAGCTTGAACAGAGCTGGATGACTACTCCCGCCCCAAGACCAAGCTCATAACCACCTTGATCTCCGTAGAAACCCTTGCTAGAGGCTGGGTACACGTCGAAATCGTAGCAGAGCCCTGACTCTCCTGCCCGGGCCCACAGCTTGAGACCCCACTTGCATTTGGGCTTGTTTGGCAGGTACTGCCGTATTGGCGACCTTACGCGTTACATGCTAAATTGGAGCAATGGAGCTTGAATACAGGGCTAACTGCGAGGTATCTTCGTCCTGCAGTGGGCACAGAAGAGGAAGAGGCTGGTGAAGATGGTGATGATGAATTCCTCTTATAGGAAACATTCAGCACTGTGTGCACACGGAGATAAAGTCGAAACACGATTTTTATGTGTTTTCCTGGGTTTTCGTCTACATTCCGCACATAGCAATACTTTTGTGATGTGTGACTTAAGTAATCGCGGATACAGTTATTGTTTTACGCTGCAAACATGTCACGCCGCTTGTTCTTATTTTTTTTTCCTGATTTCTTCAAAAGAAAATATAATCTATTCCTGTCGAGCTCATATGGCAATTGTACTCACGTATATGGTGTTTGTAATGACGTAGGTGAAATGTGCGCTGATGAGGCCGACGCAGAGCATGTGCAGTCCCTGCAGGCTGTACGAGAAGGACACCAGTTGAAGGATGTTCAGGTTGTTGTAACCCGAACCCAGTGCACTTATCAGTAGAAAGAGGGTGGCGGCGCAGACCTGGGAGAGGGAAAGCAGCGAACACGATCGTTTAGTGGTTTTCCCTCCACACCACGGAATTACCAGCTTGCGCTAGTACGCCTTCGTTTTCTAATGGCTACGGTGAGTGACTGCTAACCCGAACGGCGCGCTTTCAAATGTCTCCCTAGTGGTCAAATTTTTTACGGAAGTGAAAATGCTCAAGGCCCAGGCACAAATCCTAATCAGTGCACGTTAAAGTATCTCATCAAAGTACGGTTTTCGCGGCCCTCACAGCGGATTTTTGCTCCTTCCCAATCTATTACCTTTCCCATAGTCCAGGGACACTCATACCCTAGTTACACGGGCACGCTAACCTCAGTTTCGACGAACCTCAGTTAACCGGAGAAAACTACAGTTAGTGCTAACCGCAGTTGACACATGTTACACGATGAAAGCTGTTCTCGGTTTCGGGCAGTGAAGGGGGTCACGTGATAAAAAGCTCCACGAATAAAAATAGAAAGTTTGATCCGCTTTACACAAGTATTCTGGCAAGTAAAATGAATTTACTTCAAAATAAATCCTTTTCGTTAACATCTGAAGTCACCGAGCATATTGCTTCATATGCCTTCACGATATTCGGCATAAGTTAGGGATGGATTTGCAACAATGGGCAAAGTCACATCGTGGTCGTTGCGAAAGCCAAGCCAATCTTTCGGTTTTTACGTGTATACGTTTGGCGCGTGTGGTTTGTTCTGGTGGAGTGTTTCGCGTTTATGTTCCCGTTAAGTGTAGCTTTTCCTCTATTTTGCAGTTTCTTTTTTCATTATCTTTATTTCGTTTCTCCTCTTTGCTTTGACATGAACTGTTCGACGTCGTTGAGCAAGACGTGCGTGGTTTGTTTTGGTGGAGTGGTTCGCGTTTCTCTGATAGGGGGGTTGCCGTGAAGTGTAGCTTTTCTTTTATCGTAGAGTATTTTTTTTCCGATTTCGTTCCCCACCCTTGTGCTGACAGAACTCTTTGAGCAAGACTTTGAGATGTCTTTGAGCAAGACAGCGCCCTGCGGGGACGAGGACCTCGACCAGCTCTTTCTTGTTTTGGCCACCCAGCAAACAGCGCTGCGCCAGACGGAGTTGCAAATACTTCGTCTGCAAGAAGAGCTCGAGGCACTCGACGACGACATCGCGAACGAAGAAAGGCGGTGTCGCGTACTCGCGGCCACGGCTGCGCGCTTGTGCTTTGGTGAGCGTGATGTGTGGTCGTATCTGAGGGCGCAGTCTTTGTACGAAGAGACTCTCCCCCGCTTTCCGGACAGTGTCTTCAGGGAAAACTTCAGACTTAACCGGAACACGTTTCGCTACATTGCTAGCGTGTGTGCGTCCATGGAACGGCAAGACACGAACATGCGAAAAGCAATACCACTGGCCAAGCGCATCGCCATCGCACTGTATCGGCTGGCCACATCTGCCGAAGACAGAACCGTGGCCAATCTATTTGGCGTCAGCCGTTCCTCTGTTAATATCATATTCAGAGAATTTTGCAGTGTAGTTGTGCGGCGCCTAGAACCGCGTTTCGTGCGGTTCCCAACGCCTCGAGGACTGGAGGAGCACTTACGTCAGTTCGCCGCTGTCGCAGGGTTCCCTCAAGGTTTTGGCGCACTGGATGGTTGCCACGTAGAAGTTTGCCCTCCAAAGGAACATGCCACCGATTATTTCAACTGTAAGGGGTGGTATAGCGTTAACCTACTTGCCGTCGTTGACCACCACTATAAATTCATGTACGCGAATGTTGGTTCACCAGGCCGCATTCATGATGCAGCTGTGTTCGAGCGGTCGCGTTTGCCAGCTGTCATGAGCAACGCTTTGTTCAAGCAAAGCAAAGTCATTGAGGGCGTGGCGGTTGGACCTGTTGTGCTGGCCGATCAGGCATTCCCGCTGCAGCCTCACTTAATGAAGCCATTTCCTAGGCCAGGGCCTGTTGGATCGTTGTCCCATATTTTTAATTATAGGCTTTCAAGCGCAAGGCGCGTAGTTGAAAACGCCTTCGGGCGCCTGAAAGCACGCTTCAGAATTCTTCATAAAGGCCTGGAATGCGACATTGACAACGTGAATACTGTCATCCGTGCTTTTTGTGTCTTGCACAACATCTGTGAAGAACTCAGTGACCACTGCGATGCAACTTGGGTTGAAGCTGTGCGCAATGAAGACGTAAGGCATTCTCAACCATTGTGTGAAAGTAATCGCAGTGAGCCGCTAGGAGTGGATGTGATGAATCCCTTGCAAAGCACCTGGCTGCTAGCGGCACCACCTCAGCTGTGTGACCTGCTGCCCTCTTTAAGTGACCCCTCTAGGCAGTGACAATTTCGTTTTCTTTTTTGTGTCCTGTAAAATATTCATTTGACAGTTTTCAGTGTATGTTTAGGAAGGTTTGCGAGGAGTGTGACACTTGGCCGCAGTCCACCGTTGTAATCCACAGTATAAATACACCCAGGAGTACTTGAATCATATGATTGATTGATTGATTGCTTTATTTCGTCACAGTACAGTGTAACAGGAGGCGGAGGGAAAAGCCGTAATGACGACTTGAGGGATCCTCCGCCCCCTTTGTGAACAATGGCAGCAGCTGAAAGGACATCACAATATCATACACTTTTTATACATAGCTTATACAACAAAGAAACCTGCTGCAATCTTCTGAACCCAAATAATTACTACATTGTTTATACAACAAAAAGAGCCGTTAATTCAGCGACACTTAAATGAGACACATCTATACCTTTGCTAATGTAATTATTTAAAATTCGCGGAAGAGTATATCGAAGCATCTGAAAACCATAATTAGTACGAAAGTAAGGAACGTTCCACATTTCTGTATTTCTAGTTTCATAAGTCTTTTCCTTTAAGCAAAGATTCGCCATATCTGTAAACAAAGAGTTTGAGCGTTTGCAGCTAAGACAGTACTCTCGTAGTAGTCTGTATTGATATAGGTCATTCACTTTGATTATCTTATATTTTTTAAACAGTGGGTCGCTAGGTGCTGTAACTATAGCGTTGTCTATCAGCCTCAGTATTTTCTTCTGTATTCTCAGTAATTTTGTTAAGTTTGTTTCTGTAGTTGTTCCAAAAAACCAAATAGCAATAACTAAGGTAAGAACTAAACAGTGATTTGTATATCAATAACTTCACCGAGTTTGGGATGAGGTACCGGATACGGCTGAATATTCCAGTTATCCGGCTTAATTTTAATTGAATATAATTGACGTGGTCATCCCATTGCAAAGAACTGGAGAAATGTACCCCAAGTACTTTCACTGACGTCACTATTTCTATATCTGAGCCTCTAAATACAATGTTATTCTCCAAAGTCACTTGTTGACCTTTCGAATGAAAAACTACGGCTTTTGTTTTAGTTGCATTTATTTTTAACTTATTGTTACTTGTCCAGTTGTCTAACTTCTGTAAGACGTCATTAGCTTTATTAGAAAGGATAGCATCTGATGCTGATGGGACAAATATACTCGTGTCATCTGCATATATAATAAACTTAACTTCTGGGGAGATATGGACAATGTCATTAATATATAAAGTGAACAATAAAGGGCCAAGAATGCTCCCCTGTGGTACCCCTGAAATTATATTTTTCTTGTCTGATACTAAATCATTTATCGAAACGAATTGACATCTGTGCGCCAGATAGCTTTTAAGTAACATGAGTGGGAGCCCGCGAAGGCCTTAATGATTTAATTTTTCAAATAAAATACCGTGGTGAATGTAGTCAAATGCTTGTGTGAAATCTACAAAAATTCCGACCACTTTATTTTTTTGTTCGAACTGTTGTAGAATATATTCTTTTTGGTCCAGTAGGGCGAGTTCTGTAGACTTGTGTTTTTGGAAGCCATATTGCGATTTTGTCAGGACGTATTTGGTGCAAAAACAGGATAAGCGACTAAAAATAATTTTTTCTAAACCTTTAGAAAATACGGGGAGAATAGATAAAATACTTTAGCAATAAAATGGAAAGGGATGAGCGTAAAATTACAGATCAGAATACGGAAGGTAGGTCAGGGGGCAAAGAGGAGTACTAGATATACTGCATCACATAAAGCAAGGCGGTCGCAGCCAGTGTGTGCGACCGCCTACGTGAACCTTGCTGTTGGCGGCACAGGTGTAGCTGTGTGACTTGCACACTTTTCAGAGCCCCAGCTAGCTAGACATGATAATTTTGTGTACTTCTTGTGTTCCGTTAACTTTTAATTTCCTTCTTGCAATAGAATATGGAGGGCTACAGAAATTATGTGTGGAGATTTGTACCATCTACACACACTCAACCATGATTCGTGCCTCGAGGGGTTAATTTTATAGTTTTTTACTTGTGTTCAAGAAGATTTCCTCCTTCAATTAGAGCGGTCAACCGTTCTAACGCAGTGCAAGTATACGAAATACTTGAAACAAATACTTTGGCAATGAAATGCTAAGCACAATGATATAATAAACAGGGGTACCCAATGTGCTAGTTGACATTAAGCAAAAAAAATGGACCTGAGCCAGGCATGTAGTTCGTAAACTGGTGGTCAGTTTGAGCAATGCAATGGATACCAAGGGGGAGGAAACACAGATGTGGATAGCAGCAAGTTAGATGGTAGTGATGAAATTGTCCTACCCATGATAGGGTACACTTGAAGCCACTTGGAGAGGCCTTCATTCTGCATTGGACATAAAACGGGCCAATCACGATGAAATGTGCTGTGCCTTCTTATTGATCGTTGATTTATGGGATTTTATGGCTCAAAACCATGCTACGATTATGAGAGACGCCGTAGTGCAGGGTTCCAGAAATTTCGTCCACCTGGTGTTCTTCGAGTGCACTGACATCGCACAGTACGCGGGCCTCAACATTATGGCTCCACTGAAATGCGGCAGCCATGGCACGGCTGGGATTCAATCCCATGGTCTTCAGATAAGCAGCCATGTACCATAGCCGCTAGACCACTGTGGTGCGCTGCACCAACCTATGTCTACACGTTTATAATAAGCACAGGCTATGGGTCAGGAGGTGGTTCACTATTTACACTACCGTGCGTTTAAATGCTTGTTTGCGTCGTTTTAGCCTCTCATGGTGATGTGGCAATTAAGCAAATCTCAATTCAATTCACTGAGTATTTATTACGTCCTTCAAAATAGGACTTCAGGACACCCAGTATATCTTTCTGGGTGTCATTCGACTCCCTCTGAAGTTGCAGCATTTCTTGCTGCATAGCCGCCCTTTGCTGGGCCAAGCTTGCGCAACGCTCCTCGGCCTTCTTCTGCAGCTCCAGGATCTCCTGCAGAGCTGTAGATGGCCTCTTGCGATTCCTGCTGGTGCCACGGTCTTTCGGTATTGAGGTGTCCGAGCTCCCGGCAGCAGGAGTGCCATCTTCATCCTGAAGGCTGCTTATTGTGCTGGTGTCCTCTGCACCGGCAGCATCTTCAGCAAGCGCTTCATTAAATTCTGCCAGCACATGGGCACCTTCTTGTGTCTCATTAACATCTGGCACCTGTGTGTGACAAGAAAAAGAAAACAAACAAATGTTTTTATCCAAAGTGTACTGACACAAGTATCCAAACAAGAGAAGCTTTCTTTCGTAACACCTACTTTTGCCATGGAATGGTCACCTTTGCTATACGCAGAGACGACATTGTAGGTAAACATGATTTCTTCATGTACACAAGGCACTTGCACATGTAGCGAATGTGTGAATTATGGGTGTGGTAGTTCATTGTAGACTTTATTGTGCTGAACCATATTTCTCTGTCTCCGATTATGTGAAGATGTTTTAAATATGAAAGCAAATGCTCTCTTGCAGTGCACTCGAAACAGAAATGTGCTGCACTTGTAAAAAAAGAGCAGATCTGAAGCACAAGCTACACTAAATGGATTCATTTGCTACAGATGGCAGAGGACAATTACATTCATTTCATCTATTACCGCATGGCCATTATAAAAATGTAACTAAGCCCTAACATAACAAACGTCAAACTTGCTGTAACATGTCTTGCCTACAGCTTTTTCTCATGAAATGCGAAAAGTGGCCATTGTCCTTGTGTCAACACAAAAGATACGAATGACCACATGACATCAAGCGTGCTTGTCTCATTCACTTGGTATATACCAAAACTTTCATGTCTGGGTAAGAATGTGTGACTTAATATGACTCATAGGACACGATATCAATGACTCGACATGCTTGTTGAAGTTGCGGTATGTGACACATGATGGAATGCTATCCTTTACACTACAAGCTGTGTCACAGTCTTCACAGCCACATACCTCCAAAGAGTGTGATTGCATTCCTGCATCAGCGCATGATTGTACACTGCATGACATTCGTACAAGTATTGTACTCCTTAGTAATATTTTGTGAGATTTCGTGGTGTGTGTTTCGATGTTTTGCAGTGCAATTTTGATTAACATGTGTTGACATTCCTACTACAATTTTATCTAGCAACTTATCCCTGTAATGTACTTCACCCTTTGAAGCAGTTTAAATAAACATGTGCTGCCATGTTCAACAATGTTTGAAGGACGAGTTGTTGCATATCACATTATGCACAATGTTGTGGCATAAGGGAACGGCGGAAGGGCTGAAAAGGGAAGCTTACTGTCCGCAATAAAGCACGTTTTCAGGTATGGCTATAAAATGCACTATAGTGCACTACTTCACTTCCATATGCAAATAAACTACTGGGATTATAGACTAAAGTATGCGATGCAAGGAGCCGTACTTGTTCTTGTCGGACTCAGTATATACACTGACAGAAAAGTATTCTCCTTCGTATCCAGGGCAGAACAATGTAGCGATCCTTCCACAATATTTATTTACTGCCTTTCAGGTACCGTAAGCAAGTGCTACGTGGAGGTGTAACTGCGAAAATGGATTACATATATTCAATATGTCCAACACGAAAGAATTGGGCAACAGTTCATTGTACTTATTGCAAACTTTAATTTTCCTAAAGGGAACATTTAAGTACCCCTTATGGGCACTAAAAAGCAGCATTTGTAATGCCTATAAAATGCACCCACTGCTCTTCCATCTGTCTTTGGACTAACTGGCACACACCATATATTCACTGCCACTGTGACCCGTCTGCACTTAGGTTTGTGCACGTTCAACTGCACAATCATTCACTTATATCTTGAGCTTTGAGAGTGCTAATGAATCTGTATGCCAACCTGCCCCATGCGTAGAGATTTCATTATTGAAAATGGCAGTTACCTCCACACTCTCTTCCACGAGGCTGCTGTCGTTTACAGGAAGGGTGCCCAAGAAGGAATGAAGCAGCCAATAATACGGCCACTCCACCCCTTTTGAGCCCGGTGTGGTGCCGCAACGCCTCAGCTTCCTAAAAGAAACTTTCCTTAGTGCATGAAATGCCACACAGCGTGAAAATGCACCTGTAGCACAACAAAACACGTTATCAAAATATAAAACTATGTTCAATATATTTATCAAAGTTAACACAATGTGAGATGGGCCGGCTCCGCATAAAGCAATCGCAAGACCTTGCTCAATTGCAACTGACCACAGAAAGCGTGTAAATGATGGCAGGCATTGCAACATACTAGCAGATCAGGCGTTTTCAGAATATACACAATTACTACTGCAATTTAGCTCAGTGGGGTGGGAACCTATTGCATACGCTGATGACTGCTGCCGAGTATCTCTTGCTCTGGTAGGTGGACACGAGGTGGAATAAAAATACATGACAAGAACACAGGCAAAAGTCGGAATACGCGATTTGTGTGTGTGCGTACGCTTATGTGCTCCTTTGCTTGTCTGTTTTGAGCAACCAAGCACACTGTTTACGACAATTGTACGGACTCGGTGGCGCGCCGTTCAGCAGCACTCGGACAGATGTACATGAAATCAACACCGGCAGCTTTTATACTGTTGGCTGTGGCACCGAGGGTAAAATGGGTACATCGCAGCGTAGCGCGGCGAAAACGCACACGCTCGCTTTCTAAACAGGGCAAACGCGTTTTTTGCCTACCCTAAATTTATACGGGAGAATCGCTTTCACGTAAGGTTGGGCTTACGTTTGCCGGTGGCAGCAGCAACAGCGCGAACATTATCAGCAAACACGCTAGCGCTACACAAATCACAACGTGATTAGTGAAAAAGCTTTCGTACTTACCGATAGTGCTTGTTAGGGTTTTCAAGCTTCTGGCGCACCTGCTTCGGCGTAAACGGCACTGCGCCTGCAGGCAGGCGCGCGTTCAAGTCGCGCGTCATGGTGTCGTATATACGCGCGTTACGCGTGTTAGAGCGCAGTGCAGCGAGATTGTCCTCCCAAAGGCGTATCAAAAGTTCTGTTGTAGAGGCAGTCCAGATGACGCGCCTTTGGGAACACGTTTCGGCTTCCGCAGGTAGAGCCATGCTTCTCGTGCCTTCGACCGCCGTCGTGGGTGCCGCCATTTTGCCAGTTAGATGCCCCAACCAGCCCAACCAGCGCCTCCTCTAGGCGCTGCCCCAACCCCCAACTGAGCTGGCCAACCTCAGTTCGGAGCAACCATGGTTAGGGGGTAACTGCAGTTAGGCTCGCCGTCTAACTGTAACTAACTATGGTTTGTGGGAACTGAGGTTCGTCGAAACTGAGGTTAGCGTGCCCGTGTAACTAGGGTATCAGTCGTGTTTCCGACAACGGCCGCAAAAAATAGCGCGCTTTTCTTTTAACACAGGCACAATTAGTAGTGTTCTTTTTGCTGTCGAATAAATCGAGGAACATTAGTGTGACGAATAGCCACACCAGTGCGAATTAGTGTGGGAATTATTGTGACCAGTACATCCCTGACCTGACTTTTTCATAACACCTGGTTTAGTGGTGCCACGTCCGATTGTTTCTTATATGCTACCTCTACATAGGCTGCGAAAATTTATAGCGCACCGTAGAAACAAAAACATTGCCCTGTATTGTGAGAGAATAGTAATGCCGCAATATTACAAAAAAAGAAACAGACATGTGTCCTATAACCTGCGCTCAAAATTAGTCGGCCAGGCCTTACGCAGAGCTTCCACGGCAAAGCAGCTCTCAGTCATCGCTGGTGGCTTTTCACTTGCTCACTTTTCACTTAGTATTTGCGTTAGTATTGAACTATATAACGTCACCTGTTCAGGCCAAGTGGACCAAATGTGCAAGAGATATTCACAATGGCATCTGCTTAAAGTTAGCTTCCAATGTTCGCCGTCAAATTGTACCACGTTTGTGTTGTGTCCCTAGTAGTGTAGTTTTGTGAGACCGACTCACTGTCTTTGTAACTACGACATGCTCACAAAGGTGAAAGAGTACTTCAGAACGGCTTTGTCCCAATGTTTAAATGTTCAACATAATAGAACTGCGATGTCCGTCGCGTGGGAACTGTCCTTTCCCTTGTTTCCAACCATTTTGTTTTCTCTGAAACAGGCACTCTGGCATAAGTTTCGTTGTAAATGCACCTTCAGCTCTGCAGAACACTTCCGAATGCACTGCGCGTTCAGTCAGGCAGAGAGGAAGGTTTCTTTCTGTGAAATAGCAAGTCTATGTGGAAAGTTTGGAAATTGTCATTCGCACTTGCAGCCTTGTTAAAGTACGCTGAGAGAATGACATACTACGAAACAAGATCATTCTTTAGATGTTTCATTATTTTGCAGTATCACTTCAGAAAAAAACTTACTGATATTCCTGTAACTCATATTCAATCACAGTATAGTGTATGCCATTATAACCTTAACAGTGGTCAGTAGATGACAAATGGGAACAGGATGTGCTTCGTCTGGTGTGGCAAGACAGCTATATAGGGAATATAGCAGAAAAGGTGCCATTTCGCCTTCCAAGTTAGCAATTTCTCCATGCATTCACAACGCACAGTGAACAGAAATTTGCGGACCATACTGACGTATGCCAGATCGGTTTTGCACGCCACCTAGCGATACGCCACCTAGTGGCGACTACGTGCTGCTCCCTAGGGCGTCAATTTTTCAATGCTGCGCTCGGCATTGTTAAATTGTTGTTTCTACGCAGAGCGCTAGCTGTAGCGGTAAGACACCACAAGCCTGGGTATCACAGCCGTCATGCCCTGCGTCTACTCCTGTGCCAATGAAAAGATACCATTCTGGTGCGCTAGTTGGTTCATAGCTTTTAGATGCGGAGCATCTCCTGCTCGCGGGTATGTCACGCGTCCGGCGTCCGCACTCACACTACGCATGTGCGACTCTCCTCTGCCTTCCCTCTGTCCAACAGCTGCTGCAATAAATAAAGCGGGTAGAAAGCGCGCGCGCGCTTTCTACCCGCGCTCCGATGAAAGAACTTGGTAGTGTTGTGTGATGTTGTGTGATGGAAGCAACAGTTCCGTGAGCGAGTGGGTTGACGCAAGTACGCATCAGCATCAACCCACACTCTGACAACGGTCACGCGATGCGTGGTAACGAATCAAGTTAACAACGTAATAACACGCAAGGTTCACCGCAAGGTTCACGGCAAAGGTAACACAGAAAACACTGCAAACCTGTAGACACCGTCGTTAAATGCACCGTTGAAACTCCCAGCGATGCTCCGCATCACCCAATGGTCCCCTTCGGGGAGATGGTGTAATTTTTTTAGAAGTCTTTAACACTGCGCGAGAAGACGAGGACAGTAGAAACACACAGGACACACTGAGCGCTCAGTGTGTCCTTTGTGTTTCTTTCTTCTATGCTCGCCTTCTCGTGCAGTTTTAAATACTTGTGAAAAGATGCCAGTTTTCTGACGGGCTATGGAGACATAAGCCCGTGGGCCTGGCTACTTAAGATAGCGTCGTAATGAAACAGAAGGGTAAGAATATATATATAGAAGACATTTGCACACGGTCGTGGCTAAAAATAAAACTACCACATCATTGCTTCGCACCGAGACACATTACTTCCTAAGCGACGACTGTGATCAAACTAATCGCAAACAGGGTGTTACTATGGCTTAATATGAGTCACTTCATCACCGCTTTCATAAGTAACGAGAAGTATCGCCTACTGCAGGGTCTGCCTGATGAAAAGTGTTATGTAGGAGTGCAAAAACCACAGTAGGATGGGCGTACCACTTCAAGAGCGTTGAATGCGCCGCTGGGTGACGTGACGTAGGTACTGGTGATGCCAACTTGCGACCAGACGTGCTGGAGGCTGGACGTGTTCCCAGCTAGGATGTCTTGCACTGCGTCTGCCATCATTGAGGTCGCTGGTTCCCTTCTTTTACCTCAGCTGCTGATGATGATAATGTTCCTGAGTGATTCGCTCCGTTGCTGCCCCATCTTTATAGCTCCAACTTTTTCTTCTTTTGTTCCGGTATGAACCCCTCCCTTCACGGAGAAACACAGCATTATTATGCGACATGCCATTGTTGGAACATGATTTATGCGTTAGGCTAATAGAAACCAGAAATTATGCCTTCAGAGTGCTTGACGACATAGTGCGTCCTTGAGATGTGCCAGAAAAATATGGCGTCCTCTACTGGACAAACTTAAAGGGCAACTCCGGGGTTTTTTGAGCATGTTATCATATAAATTTTTTCCTAAGATACTGGTAGTCCTGTGACCGCCGGGGTGATACAGTTTGCTCAGAAACGCGCCAATAATTTTAAATAAGCAAGTGAAAGTCATCTTTAAACCGAAACCGAAGTGGGCAGATGCTTCATGGAGCGTTTGCTGTAACGTTACAACCTTCCCATCACCAGAAATATGGAACTCGCGCCAAATAAATGCCAGTGGCGTGGTCATCCGAAGACACATTGAGTTATGTCAGCTTTCCTGATCTTGACAGCCACGATTTAAGCGCTGAAGCATATGCCGTTTTGCTTTTGAAGGCCCGCTGGCTGGGGGTAGGAAGCGCGGAGGTGATGACTTCAAAATCCCAGGGTGGCGCGTGAGAATCAGCTAAAAAATTTTAAAATTCATTTACTGCAAAACTAAATAACCTACATCTGCCTGACTTGGAATATTTTATTGCAGTACCGAGGAGAATATATATTGAAAATCATATTGCGATCGGTGGACACTGAAAAATTGCCGGAGTTGCCCTTTAAACGAACGCTGACATAAAAGCTTTCGTACGATGTTCTTTTATGCTCTAATATTTAGATGGTTACCTATCATTCATAAAGGGGCATATCAATTGCTCCAGCTCGGGATATATAGTTACTGACGGCCTGTTCATTACCGACTACTTCGAGTTTCAGCTTGGGAGAAGTAAAAGAATGTGGCTGATCCCTCTGTCGAGGGAATCGTATAAAACGAAAGTGAAAAGTGTCTTCGCGTAAGCAGGTGAGAGTTAATGCCTACGTCGATGTGAACTCGCCCATTGCTATCGGTGTTTCGATGGTACAGCAAGCACCACGTGACGTGGATGAGGCCACGTTCATGCATCGCTTCCGTAACATCAAGGACCAACCCCTTGGTGTAACTGAAGTAGTTCACCTAATAACCGCACACATGCCACGCGACGAAGGTATCAGGCCTATTTACTTGCGTCACAGTGACCCGTCAAAATCGTTGCCGCGCTTGGGCGCCTCACGCAGCAGTTTTCTTGTTGCCATAACGCTAGAGTGGCCGGCGCTGAAACGCTACCCATGGTGAAATGTAACCGGTGCTCTAGCATTGCGCTGTCGGCGCATATAGACTCGCCACTGTACGAACGCGGCTACGTTGCTTCCGATATTCTTTCTTGTGCACCCGGAATGCACCCGTTTGCATCCGTTTCTTGTGCACCCGGAATGGTGCCGCCATCCAGGATAGGCGAAGTAAAGCTCCAGTGATTCACTTCGCCTTCCTGGATGGCGCCACCGTTCCAGGCAATTTATGCCAGGATGCGCGCAATATAGGGCGCCTTCATACAACCACGGGCACGCGCGGCGTTAGCGTAGTGGTAGAGCTCCAGTCACTTTTCGTCGAAGAGCGGAGGGCTGTGAATTTGATTTCGAGCCCGTAAGCAGAACTTTTCT
Organism: Hyalomma asiaticum; assembly: GCA_013339685.2. Taxonomy (NCBI): domain Eukaryota; kingdom Metazoa; phylum Arthropoda; class Arachnida; order Ixodida; family Ixodidae; genus Hyalomma; species Hyalomma asiaticum. Next base: position 19,356 of record JABSTT010003250.1, read on the forward strand.
GGGTATTTTTCTTTGTTGTTCATGTTTATTTTAGTGAGTCGTATGCGGTACGGTAGTGACGTATGGGGTCGTGGTGGACCCTAGCATAAAACATTTTCGTGCTATAAACGACATGTCTGCGGGTGCAACTGGCGCCACCTATCGTTCGCAAAGGGGTGAGCAAATTCCGAGACGTCAGCACACAGGACTGTGACGCGATTCCGCACCACTTGCGATGCGAGCTTGTTTTCTTTCGCCTGTCGCTGGTCCTGCGTGCTGTCGTTGTGGCTATCATCATCATAAGGTGGCAGCGATTTTCGTAAGGTCTGGTATCGCCGGGAGTCAACGCGGGTGCGGCAAAGAGGCAATGGCGGCTATGAGGTCATCGTTCCTACCTGCACTCCTATGAGCTCGGCTGCCGTGGTGGCGTCACGGAAGGTGGCGGTCCCCTTGGAGACATCTTCGGCGCTGTCGGCCGCGACGTGCGGCGTGTACACTGTAAGCAAAAGTTGCCCGATATTTGGGTTTTTGCGGCTCATGAGCCTTGAAAACTCCCTTGTTTTCAAAATTACCACGTCTTGTTGAGGTAAAAGGAGCACATGACATAGTTTTGCTACCACCTGTTAGAAAGGTAGTAAAAGGACGTTATTGCCCTACTTTACTGCGTTGGGGGTTTTGTGTCACATGATAAAAAACCCCAGTCTAGAGTTTAAAGCCAAGTGATCAAAAACTACGTACCACGTCACGTGGTAAAAAACTCCAAACTGCCGTGGCGCCGGGGCGGAGGCCGTGATAGCCCTCGAATGACTATTTAGGCCTAGCCACATGGTACGCGTTTGCAAGCATCTGTTCGTCAAAAGTGTCGGTCGCGGAAGAGGGGACGCGGCGTCTCGGGGCGTGAGTGTGATCGGTGCGAACGCGTATGGGCGCGCGCACCGATACGCGTACGCCGGCGTGCGTCAACCAGAACGTGATACCGTGACATCTCCGGCAGCTATGCCTAGTGACCGTCGTTTCGAAGGCACCGCCGAGTTCGGGGAAAGCACGGGAACTACGGTCGCAAACGTTCCTGACTGACCGCATCGTCAACCAGTACGACAACGACACGGCGAACTACCCCGAGTGTTACCAGTGCGGCATGGTTTTGTGGTGAGTTCGAGCGATGCTGGCTGTCCTAGCGCCGGTCTTGGTGGACGGCGGCCAAGTGAAAACGCACTTTCGAATATCTCTGCTCCCGCGCTTGTGCCTGTGTTTGTTGCGCTCTCAAAGAGTGAAAACCTGCTTCCAATGTTACAAGTTCGAAGGGTGAGCCCTCATTTACTGCTCAATAATTTGAGTGATGTCTGCATTTTGCGTAAGCCTAGTGTTTACCCAGCTACAGTAAACCTCGAATGAGCTTCAAAAATAAACCTAAAAAAAGCCGAGAAAACATTGTTTAGGCAGTAAAAAATTACTCCGCGTATACTCGCTGAAAACCTCCAGGGGAGTAAATAATTACTGCCGTTTCTACGTTCAAAAACTCGGTTAGCGTGAGAGTAAATTTTTACCTTGACTGCTACGTAGTAAAAAAACTTACAGCCCTAGCACACCGTACAAATGGTTAACCAGCGAAGCTGAAATATGCGGCCCCGGTGTTTAGCAGTGGGTTCAACCCCACACAGACGTCGCAGCCGAAGCCAAAGTGCCGCTGGAGAAACTCTCGCTGAAAGCGGGCGTACGCCCCGCGAACGCGCTCCCGCAATCATCACGTCGACGCTGTTCTGCCCGCAACGCTGCTTCTTCGGCGCGCCGTCGTTGCAAGCGTTTGACATCGTGAGCTAACATCCGTGGCTTACCCATGTGGAAGCTCTCAGTCGAAGCTGATGCGCGCGTGCTCGGCGCCAAGGCTGCGACGGGATGGACGACGTCGCTCACGGGCCAGCCAATGGCACGCGCGCTTTGGTACTGCGCAGAGAACGACGTCACTGGAAGGCGCAGCCAGTGGAGACCGCGCGCGGTCCACGGACGAGCGGTTTTTCGTTTCTCCTCGCGATAAACAGCTTTCGCTGTAAAAAACCCAGAAAAGGTAGTGCGCTAGAGGACAAGCTGTTTACTCCCGTTCCTGGTTATTTTTGTTTAGTGTGTAGCGCTCGGTCGCGCACACGAACTTCAATATTCATTTAAATTATCTTCCGAGCTGCAATCACTGCCTAGATTTGGTAGTATGGCACGTGCATGTCCACATAAATTGATCCCGCAGGCTATCGCAGCGGCGAAATTTTGGTGTTATTTTCCCTGCAACAAAGGCCCTGCTGGATGAGCGGTAAAATTGGTTGTGCAGCATACTTTCTTCCTTCGAATAATATTGTTCTAAGGAAGATTAATATTTCAGGAACCATTAAGCTCGCATTGTCCTGTTTCAGCCCGAGTTTCGTTTATGGGAGCTCGAGAAGTGGAGGATGTAAAGGCTAACTTCTCGAGCGTTACAGCCTCCATCTAAGGTGTACTTTTTCGCGCTTCCTTTGTAAAATGGAAGGGTTCATCTGCGAATGTTAAATACACCGCTTCACAAGTACAAAATGAAGGAAAGTGAATATCAAATCATTTACTTGCTGTCACGTCGCTAGCTCTCCTATGTCTGCACTTGCGCCGGCTACGCGCGCTTGTTCGCGGCAGTAGCTGATATAGACACGTCTCTTTAGGAATAATGGCACCATAATCGCAAGAATATTTCACAAATCGAACATTTCGTGGTTTTCCAAGAACGCTATATCCGAACCTTAAAAAAGCGTGGAAGTCCAACGGTAATTGATAAGCGAACTCGGGGCCGCACCGGATGTTTAAAACCGCGGTAAATCGAGCAGAATGGCTGGATCTCTACTCCACCAAGCTATATCTATGAACTGAAAGAGCAAAAGAACGCATGGAGTGAAAGCCAGCACCTTTCCTTACACCTTTGCATGCGTATGCATTGGAACCAGCGCGCTTGCCTACATGAATCTCAAACCACTTCTCCTCTTGCAGGTTAGTGTTCGTATGCTTGAGATTTCTATTGGATTTATAGCGTTGCCAGTCAAGAGTAAAAGGGCCCAAGGCACGAGGCACATGGCGAAAAGGACACTTGACGCGCGAAACAATGGCGAGGCGCCAGAAAGCACGCGCCGTTGACACGTCCAGGTCCATGATAGGTAGACGGCTGGCTCGTGGCGCGCGACCCTAGCGGCGATCGGAAATGGAAAATGCGGAGCTGGAATTGTATGCGCGGCTAGGGCCGAAGAAGGACGCATCGGCATCTCCGCTCTCTCGACGGGAGCAGCGGGTGTTCGGTTCGGGAGCCCGTGACGCTAGCGCTCCGTGGCGTGGCCGTGGACTTCGAAGCCTTTCGGGCGAGGCTCCTCGGAAGTGCTGCTGCCAACAGTCCCGGACAGAACGTTCGCAGTCCTCCTTCGAAGGTCGGCCAGCAGCAATCCCCCGGTACGACACGTCACCACTTCGAGTACGGGGCCGAGCTCGTACTCATGATTCAGGCTAAACAATCCAAGACGCTGTGACGCGTCAGCAACCGAGAACGGGCGACAGCTACGGAGGCAACTGGTATCTTCCAGCCGCCGTAAAGGAGGACAGTGGCAAGCGACAACTTGGAGACGACCAAATGGATTTCTAAAGTGACGTTGGATGTTGTAGCAACAGGGACAGCGTCGACAACAGTAAGAATGCTCTGTTTGGCGGTTACGACAGCGTCGGCGGAGTCAGTGTGGCCAAGCATAGGACTAAGAGCTGTGCTAAACTGAGAAATCAGAAAGCATTGTTACTGAGGAAGTTTGTTTTTCATTAGTTCTTAATATTCTATGGCAGTTTCCTGTTTTTACATATTTTGTTAATCCGTGGTTTGCTGTGCTCGGGATAGATTGGTTTGCTGTGCTAACAACGCTGTCGTCGTCCAACGTGTCTCTTCTGCGATGTTCCCCAAACGCTCCCTACATCGGTAACACCGCTCTTTCAGGTTATTGTTGTTCGTATGCTTGAGATTCCTAAGGTTTTTATCGCGTTGCTGGCTCCTCCCACAAATGCATTTGATGCGTGTACTACGGGGTGAGAATGCACTAGAGTTAATGGAAAACATTGTCGTTTCAGTGTGAACCGTGTACGATATGTTGCTGTTTTGCTGTTTTTCGGAGATATTGAGCTCAATCCTGGTTGTTTCGTTAAAGGTGAAATGGACTATTTGAAGAAATTGCAGGATAATATCATGACTAAGCGAGAGAATATTGCTTCTAGGATAACTAACAGTGATACTAAGGTGGCTGAAATAAAAAGCAAGCTAGAGGTGACTCCGGGCCATATAGACAGTGCCATGAAATTGCTACAAGAGCAAGCCACTGCACTTAAGGATCTAACTTTTCAAATAAGAGTTCTGCAAAAGAAAACCATCCGCCTTTGAGAACAGAGGCCGAACAATGAATGTTGTGTTTTAAGAGATTGATAATAACGACCAGCATGAAACTTGGAAACAGTCTGAAGCCATGGTTACACGCATCTGCACTGCAAAACTGATATATGACCTGACATCACTTCAAAGGGCACATCGGGTAGACTGTTTCGATGAATGCAGAAAAAACAAATTATTGTGAATTTTCATCTGATAAAGAGAAAGTGTCCATTCTAAAGAACAAGCATCTAAGAACGTCAAAGGTACACAGTACAGCGTTTAGCATTGTTTTTCTTTTGAAAGGCGCACGTTGCGAAAGAAACTTTGGGAATACGGTAAAGTGAAAAAGGCTGATAAGGAGGACAAGGTCAAGCTAAAAGCCAATAAAGTGATCATAAATGGCAGAGCATTTACATGGGACGATGAAAAGGAAGAAGTGGTTGCCTTGTCCAGGTGATTGCATCGAAAATCTGTTACCTGCCTTGATCGTGATTTAATTATTGCAGTGGTCAATAACCGCAGTGTAAAAAAAAAATAGATCAGTTAGCTGACTTGCTTGAGTCCGTAAAAGCATATATTGTGTTCGGTACAATAACATCATGGCTCAACCCATCCATGGCTGATAACCAAGTTCTTCCCAGCAACTATAATGGCTATCATGAAGATAGGCGGAGTCTAGGGTTTTTTTTTTATTAGTTCATTCGTCCCTTTCATCATCTATTCTCGACATTGGTAATGAGGCAGTCGAGTCTGTTTGGTACACTGTTACACCGGGTAACAATTTTTCGTTCGTAGTTTGGTCGTTCTATCTGACGCCCAGCGCGAACTTCAGTCATTGGAAATACTACGTGATATCGTTTCACATGCGTCTGACTGTTCTATATTATTATCTAGCGGTTTTAATTCACCCGATATATTATGAAAAAATAACTGATGCGAGGTGTTGCATGCCAGTCGTACTAACCTAGAAGTGAAAAACATTGTTGATATTTTTGTGTTGATACAGTACGTTTTGGAAGCCACAAGGCTTAATTGTACCCTCGATCCTCTCTTTTGTAACTCGCCTAATATATGAAGTAATGTTGATATTATGGCAGCGATTCGGGACAATCAGGTTGTTTTAGCAGGTATTGGAAGAAACATTCAGCAAGTAAGCATTCGCATCAGTAGAAAGGTGTTCTTTTTTGATAAAGGCGGACTATTCGTCAATTTCTGTAAGGCTTCTCGATTATTTGCCTGTATTTGAATGCTTTGTCGAAGAAAAAGTTGTAGATTACTTGTCCAACACATTTAAATATAAGTTACTTGAAATATGAGAGAAGTTCGTACCGAGTATTGACTCAGCTAGGTTTAAGAAGCATGAAAAACCATGGTGACTTACAGTATTCTGAAACAAATTAAGAACAGAGGGAGCGTATTTAAAAGGCACACAGAAAAATACGGAAGATGACATTCATTATGAGAAGCTACAGCAACTAGCACGCGAATATTTAGAAGTGTCAGAAAATGCAAAGGAGCAGCTCTTCAAAAGATTGAATCAAAATTTTAGAGTAAATCTTAAACCTTCCTTACAGTATTTAAAGGGATGTGGGTCTGATACTGTTGGAATAAATGAACTTATTTTCAATGCACACTCTTTCTGACGATGCGAAAAAGACCACGTGCTCAGATAATTAGTTCCAATCAGTGTTTCTTCCTAAGTCTGCAATTAGCTCACCCTTAACCAAGTAGTATAGTGTTCCGCTTATGCAACTGCTCGAAATTAGTGTTAGAGTCATTGACGCCCTGCTCGGGAATCTCGACGAAAGTAATGCTGTCGGTTCTTATGGTGTTTCTACACGAGTTTTAAGACAGCGTGCTCACCCCATTTCGCTCTACCTTTATCTAATCTTTGAAAAATCATTGCTGTGCTCAGTTGCGACAAGACTGGAAAGTTGCAAACGTGGTACCTATTCACAAAGGAGGTTCCAAGAAAGACGTCACCAATTATAGACCTATATTACTTAAATCCATACCAGGTAAGATAGTCCACCAGATAATATACAAGGCTAAAATGCAGCATTTATTAGAATACGAATTAGTGTCGGCGGTTCAACATCGTTTTCGTAAACGCTTTTGATGTACGACCCAACTTCTTGAGTCCAATAACGACCTGGTATCTGTAATAGATTTAGCAAGGCAAACAGACTATGTCTTTAGTCTTCATCAGAGCCTTCCATACTGTTTTCGATCCCCTACGTCTTGAAAAAACGCGAATACTAAATGTGGATAAAAGAATTGTGGATAAAAGAACCGAGAACTACCTTTCGCTACGCCGCCAATGCGTTGTGCTGAATGGCATTACGTCGGACTTTCTTGATATTACGTCAGGCGACCCCAGGAATCTGTGTTGGGGCCTCTGCAATATTTAATTTTAGTTATTCATATTAACGCAGGCAACGCTCAAATACACGCTCTTTTCGGGTGATTGCGTTATATACAGAGAAATTCAGAATGAACGGGATGTCCTTGAATTGCAAGCTGATCTTCAACGTATTCATCATCGGCTTTAGTAGCAAATGAATTTAAACACAAATAAGTGCGTGGATGTGTGTTTACAAAGAAGAAATATTAATTGACTGAATTGTCATTTAAGGGCAAATAATTGAGATAGAAAATGTACGTATAAATATTTGCGAGTGTTGCCGTCGCACCATTGTTCCTGGAATGCGCATGTAGATTACGATGTTAAATCCCACAAAACAACAAACAACAATCTTTGGAACCCATCACAAGCAAGTTTAAATAAAAAATTGGTGAAAATTCAACACAGAGAAGCCAGGTTTGTCTTGGGTCGGTACGGGAAAAATTTAAGTTGCGCCGAACTGATGAAAAAAATACTGAAAGTCACTGTTGTTCTGACGTAAAAAATTGCGTGTGCAGCTTTTTTTAAAAAAAATTGCGTGTGCAGTCACGGTGCTACAAATGAAAGTAAGACGACGATCTCTAGTAAGACGAAGGAGACGACGTAGTGTTCGCTGTTTTCACTTCCGACAGTGTGACTAATGTCAAGTAATTCTCCTGGGGACAGGCCGAGGCGGTCTCCGCCTTGGTCGGCCTCTCTTCCCGCTGATGAGATGCCTCTTGAAGGTTTTTTTTCGCAGTGGTGTCAACAGTATTCGCGTAGCGCTAGTGCCCCTGCATGGAGGAAGGATCCGGCTTGCCACCCGAAAGCGTTACAGGCGCAACTTCAGGTGGACACGCAACATGACCTTCACATTACTCGTGTTCGGCAAAGGTGGATTTCTTACCAACCGCTCTCAGTTTGTGCAAATAAACATCTCTTCTATCCATTTTCCAGTAACATCAGGCTTTCCGCAAGGTTCTGTGCGAGGTCCCCTTGTTTTTTTTAATATCTATTATTGATCTACCCCTCTGTGTCTCTAGTACTATTCGCATATTTGCTGACGATTGTGTTGTTTACCGCACTATACCCAATACAAATGAACAAATTTTGCTCCACACTGACCTAAACAATATTAAAAACTGTTGTGATAAATCGCTATATATATCCCTATCGCAAATCCTCACGCCAAATGTCCAATAACCTCGTATGAACACATATGAATCGTACGTGTTCTCGTAGGATTCATACGAGATTGTTGGATACGTGGTATATGTGGCATATGAGATTTTTTGATGGGCCCATGCTACTAAACCGTTCTAAGTGCAAGGCTATGTCAGTAACCTGCCGTCGCAATCTGTTTCCCAGATCTTATATAATTCATAATGAATCCATCGAATCAGTCGAGTCCTTCAAATACCTAGGCGTCATTATAATCAATGAACTTGATTGGTGTTTACATATTAGCAACGTCTTCCTATCTGCTAACAAAAGGCTACGATTGTTTAAAATTCATTCAAAGGCTCCTCCTCACGTAAAACATTTAGCGTACACATATTTCATCAGACCTAAACTCGAACACTCTTCTCCTATCTGGTGCCCGCATGAAAATTACCTCATCAACGCCCTTGAATCCGTTCAGAATCGCGCTGCTAGGTTCATTCATTCAGCATATTCATACGACATCAGCATATCGTAATCAAAATCAACCTCCAATCTACCATCTCTTTCGCGAGGACACCGCATTTTCAGCTTATCAGTATTTCACAATACCTTTTACAGTTCTCTTGCCATCGCACCATACATCTCATCACCAGCACGCGTATCACATCGCACAGGTAATTTCTTAAATTCTGATTGCCAGAAGCTGCGCACTGTCACATTTTCTTCTTCTTTATTCCCTCGTGTGGTTGCAGCATACTGGAACAGCCTTCCCTACGACATCCCTGTCATTACCTGTCCACCTGCTGCCACAAGCTGTCTGCATTCCTTTCACAGTAACAATGTTTTATTTGATGCGAAGCAGCTTATGGCGGGGATTTTGTCCGTCCCTCCTTCGCGCGTCCGACGCCCCCACAGCGCATGCGCGTCCCCTCCCCCTCTCTCTCCTCTCCTAAGTTCCCCCCTTTGTCTTCTCTAGGAATCCTCTACTCTAAGAAGCGGCTCCCGCGTCCCGCGTCCCACACCACCACAGCGCATGCACGTCCTCTCCCCCTCTTTCTCCTCTAAAAATCCTCTATTTTACGGAGCGGCGCGCACGACAGGCGGTACGACAGCTCTATTCTCCGAGCCACGCTAGTTCCGCGGTATGAAAACGACGGAGCGCGCGCAACTCATTCTCTCTCCTGTACAGCGCCACGATGAGCGCTCGGGCCGCTGCCGCGAAACGGGAGCGGTGACGTGGCGATCCCGAACTTCGGGCTCGCGAAGCCGAATCAAAACGTCAGCCTCGAGTGGCGTATCCAGAGGCGTCGCGGTGACGCGAAGCCGAATCGAAACGTCAACGTCACGCGGTGGATCTTGTACATTCTGATTCGTCCTCTCAATAAAATTACACCATCTCCCGGTCAAGGTAACCATCCCCCATCCAAGTTAACCATCTCCCCCGCTGCTTCGCATCCACACGTGGTTCTCTTTAGCGGAAGACGGTGTATTTATTTTTGCAATCCAACCCCTTATGCAATGAACTGTTGCGGACTTTATGGAATAAAGACTGAATGAATGAATAGGGGTAGATCTAAGGCCGCTTGGTTGCTAAGCAACGTCATTTCAAGGTAGTACTTTGTGACAAAATGCGCATATTTCTTGATAGGACAAATTTTGGCAGCTTATGGAGCTTCGCCGCTCAGTGCGACGTTATGCTCGAACCCATGACAGCCCGCTCACCTAGAAATAGGATACGACGGAAACAAAGGCGTTAAAACGGCAGTCAAAGTATTCTTAACAGACACAAACGGGTGGCATACCTTCATTACTCCTAGACCTGGAGTCGGATCCGACATTCCCTGCATGTTCTTGCTCTTCACGTTATATTCGTGGACTGGATGCCGTACACATGGCTTGCCGAAACCCATAATAGAGAAAGCTGGGCGCCCTTAACAGCACACGACGACGGAACTTGATATCATAAATGCAGGCTGAATTCTTGCAACACGAGCCTTTCGCTTCGGTTCTATGTGTGTCGTTTTCGGTGCTTCAATTGATTAATAATGCTCTATAAGTGATATTCACAATGCATTGTGATGTAGAAACACTGTGCGTGTCCGCTATGTTCTTCGGGGCGCTGCCGCAGAATCGTCTGCTAGCGCTAGCATTAGGGAGAGGCTGTGAAGCAGTTTATTTATTTATTTATTTATTTATTTATTTATTTATTTATTTATTTATTATTCTCAGGGCCAAAGGCATTAAAGAGGGGAGTGGGTTACAGCAAACGAACATAAAAACAATAAAAAGAACCGTTGGAACGGTCAAGTACGAAGCATTTTCAATTATACAGTTTTAGCTAGGGTTAAATCTTCGTAAGTAATTGGTATCAAAGTACGACAGTGAAACGGTAAATACAAAATACACTTAGGTACCAAACATATAGTAGGAAAAATGCTTCGTCCAGCTACGACAGGTCAGTGGAGCTGACTATGCTACCAAGAGCCTACAAGAACACCATAAGGAAATCTTGCGCACTTATGCACCAACACGGAAGGCAGCTGCTACAGGCGTACCCAATGAAAATAGTACGCCGCACTTTTCCACTCCGACGCGTATTTCTCATCTGAAGTAAGGGTTCAACGAAAATGTGGAGGAGGCCCGAGTCCGACAGCCGATTGTTGAGGAGGTTCCGTGTGTGAGATGCCTGAGATAACCACCTACTATAGTGCAATGATTCAAGTTATTAGCCAATATTGCGTATAAAAACAGGCACCAGATATCGAAACCACGTTCTTTCTGAGCAAAGCAGTGCTGCTTTCCACCTCTTATTTCTCGAGCCGCATGTCATCTGCATTTGCAGTTGTGGGACGTTCTCTCAAAAGGAAAAATGTGTGGACACAGGCGCGGTGCGCCAGGAACGTCTCGGAAAATGCAGATATGATGCATTTCGGAGTGTGGACGGGCGGCCGGTGTTATTTCACGGCTGACACGCAGTACGCTTTAGCCGCGCTACTTCCGTTGATCTGAGGAGACGGTCTGCTGAAAGGTGATAAGCGTGCGAATTTGAGCTTGTTGGTACTCCTTCATAGTACAAACAGCGCGAAAACAACGAGGACGACAGAAGAAACAGGACTGGCGCTGACTACCAACAACTGCGTTAT